>JALBCR010000475.1:0-61262 GCA_030710515.1 Abscondita cerata
CTCATTGTACTTCGTTCAGTTACGTATTGCTACATATTCTTCACGTCTTACTTTTCACGCTTAACTTCGGATATCTCAGTTTCTTCCTTTTTTTCTATTTTACCTTTACATCCTACCCAAATGGTGTTATCAAAGTTAAGGATCTTTTTTATAAGAATAATTATTTCATTAAAATGCTGGGATAGTAGTATATAAATCGGTGTCTGAACTAGAATATATATTGAATATAAGACAATTAGACTAATTTAGCCATTTGTTTAGACAGTAGATAATTAAAAATAGAGCCGTAAAATTTTAAAAATTTTATTCATGAATATCATCTAATTTTTTTTTAAACGTTAAATTCTAATAAATCCTTAAGGGTTAATGGGGTACCATATTTAATAATCAGTATTAATAGGATTGTCTGAGTGTAATATGTGTGGATAACAAAACTGTTTCACACGCTCAAAAATTTTAATATGTGTTCTGCATCCATTTCAAGACGAACCGGAAATCAACAAATGCAAACGAAGTTCACGTGAACAAGGTGGCTAGTGCCGTACTTAAGTCTCACTTAAATTAAATGTCGTGAAATCCTAAATACCAAATTAATATTTTGTGTCGGCAAATGTTTTTCTGCCCATGTGATATACAATAGTTTTTCACCTACGGTTTAATATTTAAAATAATAGCTACTTCAAAAATATTTATTATCGGGAAAGTGTCAGATCCGCAAAACTTGTAACTGCACCTACTTCATATTTTTGAAAATTGATTGTTCTTAAACGCAGACGGTAAAATAGAGAACTTGTCGTAACACGTGGTAGCCACTTTTTTAACGTACGAATGATGTTTAAATTAAATTGGGTTTACTTTTTCAATCTTAAGTCGAAGAAAATCAAAATAAAAGTTTCGACACATTATCGTGTCCCTCGTATTTAAATTAACTGAGGAAAGTGACTGTGTAAATCAGGTATAACGTAAGAGAGCAACAAAAACATTTTGACATAAGAGGGTACCAAAACTCTACTTTCGACTGGCAAACCGGGTCATTAGTGATGTACTTTCGGTTTAAGTAGGCGAAAAATAAATTTTATTTAACACAAGCTTAAAGTAATAATATTGTAATTGTAAACAATTGTAAAAAATATTTTAATTTACATTTATTATTATTTGGGTAACATTCGTTTCACCTGATTACGTTCCTGTAAGAACGACTGCTCAAGCACTGTATAGCCAATCCGGTACAAGAAAGTGTTTATTTACTTCAGGTTCGCCTTGAAATTGAATGAAGTATAGTATAATATTGTACTAAAACATTTTCTAGTATGAAACAAAAATTTTACTATATGGTATTGTACGTATTAGCTGTTAGAACTTTAGCTGCGGATTTTTATTGGTTGTTTAACAATATTGATCAGGTTTTGATTAATAAATAATTTGAATTGCAAACTAGGAAATTTAGAATTAACAATCACAATTTAATATAAAATATTATTTAAGAAATATTAGTATTTAGACAAGATACGATGTTGAAATTTGATTATATCAAAATTACAATAAGCTGTTAAACTGCACCTTGCGAAAAAATCAAGAATAGCGAAAAGGAAAAACTTATTTTAAAAAAATCCCTAAATTTAAGTTTCTATAACGATGAAGATCTTCCAACTCCGGCAAAAGAGAATGTAAACCAAACTCTTTCAATCTGTTCTCTATTTTTAATTCTGAGTAAGCATTAACCTTAAAATATTTATTATACAGAGTGTACCAATAAAATTTGACCGTGCAGTATTTGTATAAGTAATAAAATTACAAAGATGGCCTTTCTTAATAAGTAATATTCCTTAAACTTTGTAATGGAAATTATGGAGTCATTCAAATCTGACTTAAGAGAATAAAAAATATATATCCTTTTGCCTCGAACTAGCAGAATTTGTATTATCTCCGTAAAATAAACAAGTGGTTTCATTGGCTAAAGATTGATTAATTATTTTTCTTTCAACTCTGGTAACAAGTTTATCTGGAAACAATAAAAAAATACGTCTATAGCACATGTGATAGTGCGAATATTTAACTCTCCTACTTTAGCACCCTTGGGGAACTATGGTGGACATTTGTAGTGGTCTTCCAATATGTAGTGAGGTTCGTTTAAGAAGTCATCTCGTTTTACGATTATTTGTGTGTGTAGATGAAATTCAATTGCTAACCAAAAATGGTCTAAATTTTTCTGTTTTTCTAATATTTTTCTGTATTTACTCAGACACTTTGTATCTTATTTATATAATTTTTTTGAAGATGGTTTGATAGCAGTTTCCATTGTGTTGGATGTTAAGTCCAATTGGAGAATATGCCCTTTGCAGTTGCCGCAAATGCAAAGAAAACAAAATGTTCATCAAGTACCCAAATTAAAATTACATAAGATGGTCTTCTAGGCACTATCGGAAATAATTGAAATTATGGTTACACCAGAATTGTTTTTTTTCTTTGCTAATCCTGTTTTCATGGACAATAAATGTTATGATTTCTCTCTTTAGGCTTTAACATTCTTGCCAATATCATGTACGTAGTTTATATACGTTATGTCTGAAACTTGCAAAATATCTAATGCACTACGAACTTATGCAAGTTTCATTAAGGCTTTGAAATTAGGGAATGAAAGTCACATATAAAATAAAAATTTCAACATATTGTTTGTACGTTCGTGTACAAGTGTGTCATACTAATATTTTATTTATTTATTTTACAAATTGTTATTATTGACTGCCATTAATGAACTGGATTATTGCTTTTAAAACTATTTTATAGACTTAATGTTGGAATTTTAATTTTAGATGTGACTTTTACTCCCTAATTTTAAGTAGCTTTGATAAAGCTCGCATAGGCTTGAGCGAAACGTGGAACCAGGGTAGAGGTTTCAATTTCTCGAAGATGTTGTATACAGTGGTAATTGGAAGTAATTCTTTCTATAGGTATACGAGAAAAAATATTTGTCATAATTCAAAATTTAACTCTAATCCATGACATGACATGTTGTCGTCTGTATTATTTCTGCTCCAAATATTTTCAGCCCTCTTTTTTAGTTTTGGTTTGAATTAAAATATCGATTCTGCTAGTAAACGATATTGACATCGGTTCTGTTGAATTTTCCCATTTTTGCGTGTTGGTGATATGACGCTTGGTATCGTCGTGACGTAGAATAGTACCGCTGGAAAGCTACCCTAGATGCATAATGGAATTTTTATAGAGTTTTTTATGCACTTTAAGTTATTTAGACTCTATCAGCACGGGTTTTTTTTTGCGTGCTTTCGACTTCTATGGTGGTGGAAATTTTCAATGCTTCCTTTGCCGTTGAACGGATGAGAGTTTACTATATGATTCAAGTTTTGTTATCAGCAATTATTGACAAGACAAGCTTTTTCTTAATCATTTTTGTTTCTCACACAAAAGTCGAGGAAGCCAGTGCATGTAAGCTCTGACTGAAATTAACCATTTTCTCGAATAAAGATTTCCGCAACTGTTTTTGTCTACTAGTTCAGTTCTCAATGTAAATGATTGCATTGGTCCCTTTTTTACCAGAATCAAATTTATAATGACATTCTTTGACGATTGCATTCACAATATCATGCAATACTCTTATACGGACATCACTTGCATGATCAAAAAGCAAAGATGGATATCAACTGTATAAATCTCGTTCAATCCGATTTAATCAACTACAATTAGTTAGGAACAGTAGAACATTCGCCGGTAAAGTTAACTGCCAAAGAGTGTTAAGTGAATCGGACCTTGACCAATCCATCTGACATAAGGGAAAGGATCCAAGCCGGTAACACTTAACACCGATTGGATATCGGTTATGAATCTAAATCATACGACTTCTTTACTGCTTGCAAGATCGTACAGTAACATAACAGTAAGTTTTTCCTTTTGTTGTCCTGGACCTGATGTTGATGCTCTTCAATAGAAATATCTTTAAAATATCTTATAATGGTATATTCAGCTGCACCACAGCTAATGTGGCGGTATGTCAATTTCTTTATCCCCTTAGAGTCCACTGTGGTTGACAAATCTGTTGATAAGCAACAATGTAGACTTTTACATCCGGTGTTCATATTTATACTATAATTTTCCAAACTATTGAGGCGTGGTCTGTTTGAACTTACAACTCAATAGTTTTTTTATAACAATTGACAAGAAATCTCTTATCCGACCCATATGAAATCAATATGTGCTGATTCGTTAGCCTCCAAGGAGTGCAAGTAGGTTTGTTTTAATTTCTGTGTTAAAGTTTGACCTCTACTATCTTCAATTGGCTGAGATTTTTTGTAATTAGTACCAGTTGCATTTTCAGCTATCATTATAGATGTGTGGTCACGCTGCCTCATGCTACCACTGGTGAATGGTTTCTAGAACTAAAACTCACAGTTCACTTGGCATTTTTAATCTTGTGACGGCACTTCGGTCAATCAAATCCAATCAATGTACTTCTGTCGTTTAGAGTTACAGTGAATACACTCTTATGTCAGTTTTAATCTCGTATTATAGTCAATAAAAATTATAATGAGCTTAGCACTTAGCACTGCCCGCTTATTAGGTGCTTTTAATGAAAACGGTTATTTTTAGAGGAAAAATTTTTGGAAAGTGACAGCTTGAAATTGACACAGAATGTGTTTTCAAAATAACCTTGTTTTTTATTGGTATATGGTTACTAGCAGCTTGTTCTTACTGACAGTAAGATTTTCTAGTCTTAAAATAAATAAACTTCTACCACTAACCAGCTTCATGGGTGAACCATTGTGAACGCTTATCTATGGTACGCATACACACACACCACAGGCAGGCACACAGTTACGTAATTTCTGAGTTATATTTGGATTTTAATATTGTATTTTTATAAAAAGAGAGTGTTCATTGTGTTCATCCCAGTTGCAAAGGTAATCTTCGGTTATACCTGTTTTGCTAGTTTCGGCTAATGAATTGGCTATCAACAATCAGAACGGCCGAAACAAATCTAAGTAATGGTGAAACTCGATACATTTTTCTAATTTACGTATCGAGAAAGACTGGCCTCAGCCAGTTAAAACACAAAAGGACTGTGTTTTCACTGACTCCTTATCATCCATACTTCTAATAAGAAGGTCCTACTGTGGCAAATTTTAACCTATTAAGAAACAAAGCTAATTTACAATCTTATGTATCAACGTTGCTTTTTCAGTCGCTATGGTTGGTTGGTCGGCATATCAGAAAAGGCCGAAACAAACCTTAACAACAGCATTTCTCCTATGTAAATCAGTACTCTAAACTATAATTAAAACAATATAATAGTTTGTTCAAGACAATAGCCGATAATCAATCAATATTTGCCATTCCTTAGGGCGATGTCTTAGGGGGGCATTTTGAACTTTTTTAACACTATTTAAATAGACCCCTCTGCACTTCCATATGTATTTTTTGGGTTAAAGATTAATTAAATAAAGTTTTGCATCAGCATAGAGAATCCTTTTTCTAAGCAAGTTTGTCTTGGTTTGTCAACACTTATGTTTCTCATAACTGACAATTTCGTTTTGTATTTGTCAATAGAATCCAATTTTTACACGAATTATAGTTCGACTTGGATTGCCATTTTGTTTAACATTTTGATAAATACAAAAAATCTTTAGTTTTTTTATTAATATTATTTTTATATAAGGCGTGTGGGCAATAAATGTTTTCACAATCTGGTTAATATATGATTTCCTTTACTACTAACAGTCAAAGGTTGCTTGGAACAATGAAAATTATTATTATTCGCTTTATACAAAAATTAAATAAGTATAAATAACTCTTCTTTTTGTTTGTCGTAATTGGGTTTAAAAGCAATACATGGTGTCCCACGATGATTAAGACAAGTAATATATCAGAATTGGGCAGTAGTAGATAATTATAATTTTGGGGGTGTAAATTAGAACAAATGTTGCATCTTTTCTTGTTATTGTGTTACCCAATGAGGTATTTTTTCAAATCTTCTAAATCTGTAGCCGAAAATTACAGGGGATTCAATTTGAATTTTTAACTTCCAATCCTTTAAGTACCTGTAGCTCTTGAATTAATCACTTTAGACCCCAAGTGTGCTAGTTAGTTGGAATTGTTTTATCGGGAGGAACACAGAAAGGCACAAATATACAGGTTGTCCCATTAATAATTTTGAATGCGACGTCACGTGACCAAAAACAAATACCTCATTGGGTAACACAATAACAAGAAAAGATGCAAACATTTGTTCTAATTTACACCCCCAAAATTATAATTATCTACTACGCCCAATTCTGATATATTACTTGTCTTAATCGTCGTGGGACACCCTGTATTTAAAATGTTTTATTCAACGTTTATAAAAAAATTGACTGAATAATAGTAATTTACATATAAATCAATTTAAACTGAATCATTAATAATCAAGTAGATAGATACTGAAAATGACATTTAAAAAAAACAAGTGCCCCAATAAGCGTTTGGTGTGTGATTATCAAAAAACTTATGGCTACTTTAAGTGAAAGGAGTACTGCACCAGCCCTCCAAGTGGCCGCAAAACAAACAGGCGATAATTTGCTGCCTAAAAAGTCAAATGTTATCTACAAAAAAATAAATAGTACTTAGATAGATTGGTGCCACATGAAAGAGGCTAGTACATCAGAAAATGTGCTTTTGGATTATTTTCAAGAACAAGCTGCAACCAAAAAGACTTCTACCTAATGGGCCCTTACTGAGAATTTTGACATTTTAAAATACTTCAAGTTAATAGCTTTAGTCAAAAGAAAAAATAGTGAATACAAACTCAAAAAATTATCCGTTTTTTCAAAGGAAGAGGTATCGAAATTTTTGAACGACGCTCTAGATCAACATTTTTTTTTCTTTGATGTACAAATTCTAAAAAGTATTAATTATGTTAATACAGTACATATAGGCTATTTTTATTACTGGGGTGGCTGGAACTTGCGGAACTGATGAACTTCTGATGATGATAAAAGATGTTAATATTCGAGATGACATGATCATTATTAATATTTTCAGAGTAAAAATTTTACTTGTAGGAGGTTTGTTGTGATTGAATCTCTTTGGGTTGAAATTTTAGGAAAATATCTGCTAAACAGACCAAATCCAGACATGAAGAGAATGTTTATTGCGTTCCGAAATGGAAAGGCAAAATATAGGCTATAACACTATCAGCAAAGTTTCCTTTGTAGTTGCCAAATATTTGAATCTCAACAATCCCGAAACTTATACAGGCCATTCAATGCGCAGGACCTCTGCTACTAATTTAGCTGAAAGTGGCGGCATCATGTTGTCTTTGAAGAGGTTGGAAATTTTCAAAAGTAGCTGAGGAGAACACTGAGAAGCAAATTTTAGACAAAAAACAAATAGCTGGGTTGGTGCAAGGCCCCGGAATATCATTCGCACCAAATCCGGCTAATAATCAAGTACTCTTGTTGAGGATCAGCTTCTACTTATTCTTTTGAGACCACAAATAACGCCACAATTTCTATCCCTCTGGGGAATACTGCCAATACGTACATTGCACCGGGTGTCCGGATAAGGTCCCGGAGCGGCTGTATATGGAGAACGGTAACGACTAGAGGTTTATGAAAAAAAGTCTAATAAGTAACGTTGGCAAGGGAAAGGGCTGGAAATAATTTGTAGTTTGAAATTTTACCGTTAGGGCCGTAACTGCTACCGAAAAACCTAAAACTTACCTTTAAATATCTCCTAAACTAACCAACCAATCCGAAAGTGTTTGGATCGCTCGAAAGAGCATTTTCTGGGCTTTTAAATGAAATTTTGTATTAAACCGTTTAGTTTTAAACGAATAAACTAGATTTAATTAGTTTTGAACTGTGTTTAAAGGCCAGAGGGCCAACGGAACAATAAGTCAGGAAAATCACTAAAAACTTAATTACGCAGAGTTTAGCCAGAAATAGCTCATAAATAATCAAAGTGTTTCCTATTATTGTCGATGGATTTATTTGCTCGAATTTTGGTCAAAAAAACTGCTGTTTCAATTTTAGCTCTACACAATGTTCTAAGGGCATTTCCAATTCTTTCCATCATATTTTTCATGGTTGTTGTTTTTTCTTGGAAAACCAGATCTTTCAGTCTACCCCAGAGGTAGAAATCTAAACAAGTTAGATCCGGCGAACGCGCCGAACAGGGAAACAGACTTCCTCTTCGAATAACACGATTCGGATATTCTTTTTCAAAATGCTGAAGAAAGTTTCTATTATAATGCGTTGGACAACCATCAAGCTGGAACCACATAATTCTTCTTGTTTCTAAGAAGACATATTCCGAAAGGGGTGGAAGACAAACATTAAAAAATTCCAAGACTGCTTCTCCATTAAGTGGTCGATCAAAAAAATTTGGATTTATAATTTTTTCTTCCACGAATCTGCACCACACGTTCAAACTCCAACAATGTTGGTGGTTTATTTGTCACATCCCATGTGGGTTTTGCTTGGACCAATAATGCATATTGTGCAAATTCATATCCTCCTGCGCTATTGAAAGTGGCTTTGTCCGTCCAAAATATCCGCAACAAAAAATTTGGGTTTTTCCATCATAGTTAGCAACCAGTGACAATAATTTAGCCTATGATTGCAATCATTATCTTGTAACGCCTGGTGTAAAACAATATGGTAGGGGTGCATATTATTATCTTTTAGAATTTCATGGACTATTGTTTTTGGAACTTCTAGGTCGTCAGAAATTTTTCTGGTGCTTGAAGTGGGATCATTTTACACGGAGGCCAACACGTTAGTAACATTTTTTCGCGACGCAATCGCAGCATTTTCGAAACATTGTTGGTGCGATGCTAATGGCTTTGTGCGTTTTAGTCACAACACAAACTTGGCAACAACGGATTTTAGTCACTGGTTGAACTTGGCTTCCTATTAATTATGGCACTTCTCAGTTATTTGGGTATAGTTTTACCTCACGATTTTGTATTGTTTATTTTGTTTGTTAAGCTAAAGTTAAGTAATTTTAACTTTAAATTTAAAATTAATTTTATAAATATCTCTAGACACTCGTTTTTTAGACACTCGCTTCGCTCGTCCCAAAATAAATCTGGTGACTAAAATGCTGTTTATGAAACTTGTTGCATAATATACTATTATTCTTAACCGTCATTAAAGTGATCCATTATCGTGTCATTTTTGCCGGACGTCTTATACTACTATAATACCATTGCGGTTGATGATAAAATTATGTATGTTCCCATATTTAGTAATCAATTTACTGACTTTGTACATAAA
This sequence comes from Abscondita cerata, assembly GCA_030710515.1. Taxonomy (NCBI): domain Eukaryota; kingdom Metazoa; phylum Arthropoda; class Insecta; order Coleoptera; family Lampyridae; genus Abscondita; species Abscondita cerata. The sequence continues at coordinate 9,270 of JALBCR010000475.1, forward strand.
TAACTAAAAATACAAATTGTAATAAATCATTATTCTTGTTTTTTAGGTATTTAAATTAATTTTGGACTAAAAATGTTTATGCAAAGCCCAAAGTAGTACCTACATTTTCAAATTTTGGACAATTCCAAAATCTGGCTTTCTAAATTGTGAATAAAGTCACCGACATACACAAACGTAGTACATATGCTTCATATATTTTTTTATGACGTGAGGTGTGAATACAGCATATATCATTTAATTATTGCGTAAATTACTTACTTACGCAATCAAGGTACAAAACTTACGCAAAAAAAAACAGATTTAGGCTCTTAATCACGTGCGAAATTTTCGCACCCACCAATTTCATTCAACCTCACGTTATCAGAAGTGTTTGTTCTAGTTGGGGGTTGTTTTCTTAGAACAAGGCAAAGCGTCTCAAGCACTGGCTTATCTTGATAAAGCTTTAGATATTGACCCTGAACACGAACAGGCATTATTAAATTCTGCTATACTTCTCCAAGAGCTTGGTCGACCAGAATTACGAAAAATTGCTCGAGAACGTTTGCTTAAATTGCTTCATAAGGAGGCTGCGAATGAAAGAGTACATTTTAATTTAGGAATGTTAGCGATGGATGATAAAAATATCGAAGAAGCGGAGCATTGGTTTCGACGAGCTGTGCATTTAAAAGCCGATTTTCGTAGCGCCTTGTTTAATCTAGCCTTACTTTTGGCCGACGACCACCGACCGCTTGAAGCAGCCCCTTTTCTTAATCAATTAGTAAAATACCACCCCGATCACATTAAAGGCCTTATCCTGCTCGGAGATATTTACATAAATAATATAAAAGATTTGGATGCGGCCGAAAACGTAAGTGCCCGTTTAACTTGTTCGATTTACAGCTTAATAATTTTTTTTCAGTGCTACAAACGCATCTTGGAATTAGATCCTGTAAATATTCAAGGTATGCATAATTTATGCGTTGTGTACGTTGAACGTGGAAAATTGTTAGAAGCCCAAACGTGTTTAGAGCAAGCTCATAAGTTAGCTCCCGGAGAAGATTACGTAGTTCGTCATTTGCAAATTGTAAAAAATCGTATAGCTAAACTTAAATTAAATCCTAATCAAAAGCAACTCGAAGTTGATTTTGACGGCAACGGTAACGAAAATCGTGTAATATCGAATACGTCTAGTAAAGGTATCGATGGCACGGAAAAGAAAACCGAACCTGTTGTATCAAAAGCTTCGGACAAACAGAGATACAGCAGTCACGTGGTCAATACTGAACCTGTGTTTGTAAAAAACGTCGGCTCGTCTTATATCGACGACATGATCGACGATTCTCCTGATGATGTTGAAGAAGTAAACAGTGAAACTGATCGAACTTCATTTGTTGGTTCCGATGGTGATGATCCATCGTCGGGTATGTCTTAGCATTATAAAATTTTAAAGTCAATGACTTAAATTATTCTGTAAATTTTACTACCTACTATTTTATTAAAATAAGAAGCCGTTCTTCGGTCTATATTATGCTATTGATAAAAAAAATTAAAAAGAAGCTAATCGGACAAGTAACGTTATTTCTCATCATCATTACAGTATAATATCGACTGAAAACGTTGAGCATAAATTATGATATTTCTATCTAAAGACTTTTTATACGAGCCATTAGATATTATAGTATTTATTCTGTGATATTCAGAATTGTGTGGAATAGTTTGTTATTTTTTGCTAAAATCGTAAATGTACTAAAAATAAAATTGTACTTTGTGTTTAGGTGCGTTTGAATTAAATGAAATTGTGATGTAATTATAGATACTTATTATGGTTTACTTTATGTGATCTCTGTTAAGTTTTACTACATTTTGTTGTCTTAACTTTGCTGCGATTGGTCTTTCTTTAATTACCATCACCAATGTAAATGATCTGCTTTTTAACGGCCGTGTTAATTTTAAGTATGTGGCATATCTGTACTATGTTAAGTCATGCTTATTTGTGAGACTTACAACAGTTTATATAATCAAGAGTAAATGTCTCGATGTTATTATGGCTTTTTAGCCAATAGTTTACACACATCCACGTGGCCAAATCTTACATTATACTGTAGATTTTTAAAAACCTTTTAGACGTACACACTTTTATTATTTTTTTATCGTTAGGTGCCGTGGAGTGTATTTTATCTTTAGTATGATGTAAAGGTGCCTTTAACGATGTTAAGTAAGGCAAATGAGTTTTGTAACATAGTATATAAATATTTTTCTATGTTGTCAAACTGTTCATATTGTATAACGTAAGTCTATACTATTATAAATCTAATCTGAGAGATATATTTATGACCCGTAGTTATGGATACTAAATTTTACAGAATTTTTAAATTAAAAAAAATCCTTAAAAATGTTACATGGAAAACATTTTGTATTTTTGTACCTAGATTTTGCTTTTAGAGCAAACACGTATAACGGGAAGTCTCTAAAATCGTATTGAAGTATAATTGTTTTTTTTTTGGTGTTAATGGACTTCAGTGTTTTTGTTTATTTAATAAAGAGAATAAAAGCTCCTAATAAAATTAAAATGTTTATAAGCGAACTGATTAGTAGTACCTACAAGTTTAGTTACAGTCATTATATGGCGTATAAAGTTAAGCGAGTTAAATATTTTTTTAATCTAACATCAAAAACGTTTATTTACGTAAGATGGACTGCTGTGAATAATTTTTACTATTATAGGTAATACTTAACTGGACTTAATTCGACAATCTGAAAATGAATCTAATGTGTTTTATTATTCTGACATAAAATACGATTGAAAGGACTAAACGGCAAAATTGTCGATATTAGATGATATAAAAATGTACTATTACAGTTGTTGTAATAAACTGTGTATTTGTAATAAAATTATAAAGTATGAAAAATTTTGTTTTACCTAAGCTTCGTAAACGTTCAACAAACAACAAAAAAAAAATGTGTTTTACATATATTTTTAGCAAGACGCCTTATTAGAAAATTTTCAGAAAGTAATCAAGAACATCAGTGCAATTTTATATTTGAAGTAATCAAAACTTTTGGCATTAAAAAGTTTGTAGCCGTTAATTGAATAACTCCGGAAAATTTATTAAATTCTTTGTTTTTCTTTTCGCACTAGTTTTTGTTTTCATTAAAATGCAAATGTGTTCAAGCTAACAAATATTAAATGTAAAATGCTGGTTTATTGTGAGATAAAGTTATTAATTTCTTAGCGTAAACAAATATTTGCATACAAAAATTTTGTATCAGTTTTGTGAATATTTTCCGCAACTAAATTATTAAAAAAGTTATAGTACGCGTTCATTTTATTTTAATTCTATTGATCAAACCAGGATCTGAAAACAAAATAAAAAAACAATAACATTTATAGATTTATTTCCTTGTTAACTTTAATAGTATTATTAGTTTTGAATTTACATTAATTGGGTTTATGAATATTATCGTATTCGAAAATTTTTTTAAACGTACATTTTAAACGTTAATGTTTTTTTACGTTTTTTTTTTAATTTCAACTTATAACTCGCCATTTTAAACTAAAACATATCCAGTCATAATTCCAAATATTATATTAACTTTTGAGTGTTATGACAAAATATGAAATTTTGACTTATAACTCAAAATGGTAAAGATTTCTTAAGGGAATGTGAGGCAGTCATAATACCCTCCAGTGTATGAAAACCGAAAAGGGAAATAGCTTTATAGCAAAGAGTATACATTTATAGCTATCAAATTATTATCACTTCTGTGTTTTCAATTACGTTTTTATAACTTTAAGAGGTCGCAGTACGTTTGTCTGCATTTGCAAAAAATCCGATTTTATCAAGATCCGCTCCAATTGTTAATCCTATTAATGTTTTACCCAATTAGGGCAGGGTTGCAAAAGTAAAAGAATATAAAAAAAAAATAACGGAAAAAATAAATTACGGGCGATTTGAGTTTGGGAAGGAGAAGTGGTTCGATACTTTTGTTCGTATATGCCAAATTAATGCATTCTTTCTACAGTCAAAACAACGTTATAGCATTAGGTAGGGACATCAAATTTGATATAGTAATATATTAAACAATTATCAAAAAACTTTTGTCGTTTTCTAATTTTCAAAAAAATTATTACAAATCATGTTACGATCGTTTGAATATTTGATTATTTTTATGTAATCGTAAGATTTGAAAACGACCGGTTGTAGATATTTGTATGCCAGTATCAATCAATCAATTTATTGCATGTTAATACAGTACAAGTACCGGTCAAAGTACACAGTAAAAAGATCACAATAATAACAATAAAATTCAAATGATAATAACTCCTTAATGCTATAAAAGCATCAGATTTAAACTTCTGTACAGGTAACGATTTTACATTGGCAGGCAATTTATTTAAAAATAATTTACAATAATAGTTTTAGCAATTTTACTTGAAATAAGACGTAGGTAATCAACACAAATCAGACAATTTTGACTGGTATTATAGCCATAAATCTCATTATTTAGCTTATGAGTTGTATCTCTTATGCCATACAGTAAACGGTTATACATATACTGGGTGAACAAATAAGAATAAAGTGTTATATCTCAGGAACTACTCATCGTAGAGACTTGCGGTAAAAAATTTCATAACAAAAGTGGCCATAAGAAAAAGCTGGAAATTATTTTAAAATTATTAAGATAGCCGCTAGGTCGCGTAGCCGCCATCTTGAATTTAAAAATTTGGATTTAGTCGGGTTTTCGCTATATTAACACAACAAATAAATAAATGCTTTTTATAGTTGAGGAAAATCCTCATCTTTTCATTTAATACTTTTTTCCTATCTCTAAAAATAAAGTGAAGAGGGTCTTTGAAAATGCTTGTAAACAAATGCCAACAATTTCAAAATGGCCGAACATAATTTAATGAGTTTGGTGTCGTTAAAAGAGCTTTCCTTAGGTTACAATTCTGACCGTATTTATGGTCATCGTAATTTGGCATGTCGCCGCTAGAGGGCATTTTCCGAAATTATCACGGAAATTGCGATTTTTCTCAGAAAACTTAAATAGAACGGTATCATTTTCTTATCATAAAAAAATAGTAAAATTAAGCCCAAATAAGCTGGTAAAAACCGCACCTCGATATCTTATTCCTAACCTAAAATATCTATATTTTGGTCAGATTTTCAATTTTTTTCTTAAAAATTTTGGATAAAAATACTATATTCTGAAATTTATTCGAAAACTGCGATGAATTGCAAGAAGAACAGAATAATATCATCTTCTTTACCACGACAAGGTCAAAAATCAGTCGATTTTTGAATAAAAAATAACAACGGACAAGGGTTGTTTTTACGAGTAACTTTATTTTCTCTATCAAACTCAAAATCCGTAAAAAAACATAAATAACTTCGATAGTCATCAATTTAGTAATTTTATTGAGTAATTTTCAGTATAATTTAAAGGGCATAATTTATGCTTGGCACATATTAAAATTAAACTAGATAGGTAGGAAAAGGTAAATAATAAGTAGTAGGTCATGAAAAAGAAAAAAAAAGTATTTAAAAATAAAATGACAGGACGCGGCGTTCTGACAATCAGTTAAATGTCAATTCATGTCGATCAAATAGAACTAAAGAATGGATTTTTTTCTATTTTATTCATAAGACGGTCAATGGAAAATTATTAATTATATTAAAATAACATTAATTATCGAGACTTTTAATTGTCGAGATCGCTGTCATTAATATACTTTTCGTAAATAACTATTAATGTGTCCTTAAGTGTTCAAACTGCCGCCCATCATGCTCTATGCACAGTTGAAGTCTTTGCTGCGTGGAAAGGACCGCCGCTTCAATTTCGGTTCTTGGCAGGCTGTTGATTGCATTGTGAATCCTTTCTTGCATATTTTCTCTAGTTGTAGGTTCTGTTTGAAACACAATGTCCTTTAGTCGCCCCCATAGATAAAAATCCAGACAAGTTAAGTCCGGGGACCTGGCAGGCCATGGAAATAGGCTTCCCTTCCAATCCACCGTTCTGGAAACATTTACGGCAAAATGTGCTGGACAACCATCTAATTGTAGAAACATATTTCGACGTGTTTCTAACGGCACATCTTCTAATAAAATTGGCAAATGGTTCTGTAAAAAATCAAGGAAGACATTGCCATTTAGGTGTTGATTAAAGAAAATGGTCCAATAATGCTTCCTCCCAAGATGCCACACCACACATTAACGCTCCATCTTCCTTGATGTTGGACTTCACGAAGCCAATGGGGATTTTGTTCGGACCAGTAGTGCACATTGTGTATGTTGACTTTGCCGTTGCTATTAAATGTGGCTTCGTCAGTCCAAAGAATTTGAGACAAAAATTGTCTATTTTCATTAAGCATTCCTAACATCCAGTGGCAATAATTTAATCGATAATCAAAATCTTGTTCACTTAAACTCTGGTGTAACACTAAATGATAGGGTCGAAGTCTAAAAACAAAAACAGTATATTTCAATATGGTCTAACATAACTAATTTATAGTAGTAGTTAATAATAGGGGTTAGTAGTTGTTGTAGTTAGTTGGTTTATAGTAGTAGTAGTTCGTTAATAGTAGTTAGTAGGTAGTAATGGTAGTTAGATGGTAGTATACTTATTGTTATTTAGTTATTTATTTTATACATTAGAACTTACCTATGATCCTTCAAAATATATTGAACCGTAGACCGAGATATGCCTAAGGCGGTAGATAAAGCTCTCGTACTAATATGCGGATTAAATTCAATGTAGGCCAAGACGTTTATGACATTTTCTCAGTTTTTCCATTGCTACGTCTGCGAAATGTGGAACGAAAGCTACCAGTGGTACGCAAACGCTGAACTAAGCGAGGAAAAATTCTCGCATCGCAAAACGCCGATTTGGATAACGAGCACTATAAATTCTTTGAGCTAATGCCGCATTTTGAAAGCATTCAAAATAAACGGCAATCATATCAACGCATTCGTCGTTTGTAAAAGGCATTTTACCTAAAGTTTGTAACGCGGGCAAGTAACACCTCTAAATAAAATTTGACGTTTCTTTGAAATATTGCCATCTTTTGTTTTTTCTTTTCATGACCTACTACTTTTCCTTACCTATCTAGTTTAATTTTAATATGTGCCAAGCATAAATTATGCCCTTTAAATTATACTGAAAATTACTCAATAAAATTACTAAATTGATGACTATCGAAGTTATTTATGTTTTTTACGGATTTTGAGTTTGATAGAGAAAATAAAGTTACTCGTAAAAAACAACCCTTGTCCGTTGTTATTTTTGATTTAAAAATCGACTAATTTTTGACCATGTCGTGGTAAAGAAGATGAGATTTATTCTGTTCTTCTTGCAATTCATCGCACTTTTCGAATAAATTTCAGAATATAGTATTTTTATCCAAAATTTTTAATTGAAAAATCTGACCGAAATATAGATATTTTAGGTTAGGAATAAGATATCGAGGTGCGGTTTTCACCAGCTTATTTGGACTTAATTTTACTATTTTTTTATGATAAGAAAATGATACTGTTCCATTTAAGTTTTCCGAGAAAAACCGCAATTTCCGTGATAATTTCGAAAAATGCCCTCTAGCGGCGACATGCCAAATTGCGATGACCATAAATATGGTCAAAATTGTAACCAAAGGAAAGCTCTTTTCAACGACACTAAGCTCATTAAATTATGTTCGGCCATTTTGAAATTGTTGGCATTTGTTTACAAGCATTTTCAAAGACCCCTCTTCACTTTATTTTTAGAGATAGGAAAAAAGTATTAAATGAAAAGATGAGGATTTTCCTCAACTATAAAAGCATTTATTTATTTGTTGTGTTAATATAGCAAAACCCGACTAAATCCAAATTTTTAAATTCAAGATGGCGGTTACGCCCCCTAGCGGCCATCTTAATAATTTGAAAATAATTTTCAGTTTTTTCTTATGGCCACTTTTGTCATAAAATTTTTTACCGCAATTCTCTACGATGACTAGTTCCTGAGATATAACACTTTGCATTCTTATTTGTTCACCCTGTACAACGACGTAAATGAGAGAATTTTCAACCAAATGAAAGTACTTCTCACATCGTTTCTATACCCTATTTTTGTCTTTATTTGTATCACTTGACGTTGCAGACTAAATATTCTGTGGGCATGTGGGTTGTGACCCCAGCTTGTCACGATATACGTCATGTGTGAGTGAATAAGCGAAAAATAAGCCATACGAATCACTCCCATAGACAAAAAAATTACCAGATTACGGAACAATAAAAATACATCTGGACAGTTTCGCAGCGACACCATCAACATGTTTCTCCCAGCTCAGATCACCACTCAGGTTGACCCCCAGGAATTGCTAAATGTGATATCTTTGTAAGTAAATAACATCTTGTTCATCTTATCAAGATTAATGCTAAATTTATTTACACAGCACCACTTATATATAGACGTGCATATGTGTTTGTTCCAGTGAAAGTAATAGTTCTCTTTCATTAGGGTTACAGCTGCTCACATTTGTATCGTCAGCGCACAAGAGGAGCTCAGCATCACTCACGGCTTGAACCAAGTCATTTATAAATATCAAGAAAAGGAGTGGCCTTAATACTGACCTTTGTGGTACACCGCTTGTGACATCCGTGTGGCCAGAAACAATCCCATTTACAATAGTATACTGTTTTCTGCCAATAAGGAATGATTCTATTAAGTTACAACTGAATTTATATGAAGTAATAGGCTTGCTGCTTATCTACAAGGATGTCAGTTATCACACAATTAAAGGCCCGAGGTCATAAAAATAAGATCCCCTTATAATTTCTTTCTCCATATCATTGACAATGTATTTAATTAGTTTATTCACAACATCACCAGTTGATCTGTTTTTACGAAATCCGTACTGATTTTTGAAACAAATTCTAGAATTTTCAAAATAATGAATAATTTGATGTTTAAGATATGCCTCAAACAATTTGGAGAACACAGGCACTATTGCAATTGGTCTAAAATTATTCATGTCATTCATAGAACTATTTTTGTTCACAGGAATCACTTTTTTTAGACTTTAGGAAATATCCCTAGATCTATGCATTGGATAATCAGTTTTGTTAAAGGATATATTATGACATTTAAAACTTTTTTAACAAGAACAATATTGAGACAATAATGGTCCGTACTTTTTTTGTTAGTAAAAGAATTGATGACTTCTCTAACCTGTGTGTTTGTAACTTTCATGAATGCAAATAGTTATTGACGTTGAGGTCAAGATTAATTGTACTGATTTTTTATTTTTCATGTTTGATTTAAAAATCTCCCAGTAGGCATTGTTACTATTTTTAGATTTTAAGATATATTTTTTGTAAGCTAATGATCTATCTATACAGGGTGTCTCAGATAAGGGTGGCAATATTTCAAGGGTACATAGAGAAACTCCAGATTAGAGATTTGAGATAATAAATCTATGTCCGGAAATGCGTTGCTTCCGATATACAGGGCCTTGAAAAAATTCAAAAATTAATATGTTTTGTCTGTATTTTGAAAACGCGTTGATCGATTTTCTTAAAATTTCCAGAGTATGTCAAGCAAAGTATTGGTCATATTTATGTGCCAATCCGACTCTTCTAAAAATTTCAGGACCGGACTTTCGGTTTTTCTCACTTAGTTTTAAGAGAAAAATGTAGCACGCCACTGGTTTTCCAAATATTGGAATCATTTTTCACATTCCCAATCAATTTGGAAAAGAAACGCTCTCTTGTTTTTTCTTCTCCGACGCGTCGTTTCCGCGAAAAAAATAAAATCCATTTGGATGTCTTTCAAAGAGCTCATTATCGAAAAACTTCAGGTGACAATAAAAACGTAGTGAACAATGAATATTGTCATGGCGATAACGAAAACAAAATTAATACCGCAACTGGCAAGAGGTTTGAGTATCGTTGTCTTCACCTGAACTTCAAAAAACACTTGACTACCATATTAATTTTTTGAATTTTTCAAGGCCCTGTATATCGGAAGCAACGCATTTCCAGACATAGATTTATTATCTCAAATCTCTAATCTGGAGTTTCTCTATGTACCCTTGAAATATTGCCACCCTTATCTGAGACACCCTGTATACTCGTATATAAAAATGAATCTCTATATCCCTTGATACACGTCATCACGCGTAAACGGCTGGACCGATTTCACTATTTTTTTGTTGTGTTTGTTATTGTCAGGAGAAGATTCTTATGACAGAAAAAATTGAAAAAAATACGCGAAAAATTAGAAAATTTAATAATCCTTATTTAGGAAAACTTAACAACCTATAATATTATTTCTAATCTAACCTAAGCGCTTTGGACAAAGTTTTTTAATGTAACATTATGACATTTGACATAGAATTGACAGAGTGCGTGCTGCAAATATCATCAAAAAGAATGTAAAAAAACTGAATAACGTTTAAAACAAATGCTTTGATCGAAGTTATTTTATTGATAGAAAATACATCTTATATATAAAAATGGATTTCTATTTCCTTTATCACTCCATAACTTGAGAACGGTTTTACCGATTTCATTCATCTTTTTTTTTTTAAGTTTTATAATACTTTAAAGCAGGTTCTTGCGGGAAAGAAATTTAAGAAAATGGCGCAAAAATTAAACTTACTACACATTTTACCAAATTTTTTTATTGGCGATTCATCAAGACAAGTCGATCAGCATTGTGCACATAACAATTCGGCGAAAAGAAGAAATGGAACAACTCAAATCACGTCAAACTCATAAAGAAGACGTCTTGTCGGGCCAGCTAGTATTTTAATAAATCTTTTGTTATACGAGCGTTCCGCATTTAAGAAATTATTATTTAAGACATAATCATTACTGGTATTTGTTTTCAGTTCAGCTAGTAACTGTAAGTGCTCCCTTTCCTTCCCAGTTCGTTATTAAACCCATACATCTAATAATTTTAGTAATTACATTTAAGTTAGATAACGTTTCAAAGTTTTATTTACATTTTAAAAAATGTGAGAAATAAAGTATGCATGTTTGTGTCAGTAATAGGTCTACTCACATGTTTGAATCTTTCTCTATTTTTTCAAGTGAAGAAACACTGTTACCACCTCACTATGATCCAACAAACCGGGATCAAACATACTATTTTTAAAACCTTTATGTTTTAAAATTAATTAGAACATTATCTATACAGTTTATGCCTCGCGTTGGTTGGTAAATAATTACTTCAAAGCCAATGACAAGATCAAATCTTTAAAAGTTAAATAAAATTGATCTCTGCTATTGAATAATGAATTAAAATCTCAGTTTATGACGACATCTTTTCTTAGTGCATTTAATTTCTCTAAAAGTTGGCTAAATATTTCATAGAATACATCGAAATCACTGTTTGTAGGTCGATAAACAGAGACAATAATCAGATTTTCACTAATCAGAGTTACAAAAAACTTCTTCAGTATATCACTTCTAACTTTACTGGGCACTGTTTTGGTCACTAATATGTCAATTATAGTCTCTTTAACTAATTTATTTAGCCCAGTAACAAGGAGCTCTTTTTCACGCACACTTTTTAAGTCGTCCATCATTCAAATTGTAAAAGGCAAATTGTGTTTACCTGGGGATTATTAATTTAAACATATTTTTCTATACAATGCCATCTGTTGAAAAACAGTTGTCCCTATTAAGTATCTAACCACCTTAAGGATGAATAAACGATTTATCGCGATTTCCGGGAAAACTACAATTTCTACAAAAAAAGGCCATAGTTGTAGGTAATTAAAAGATATACAGCATTTGTATTTACACTTTTTTTGACATAACCTCACAAAATCTACGAAAAATCCAAAAACCGATTTTTTGGTTTTTTATTTTCATCTTACACAAAAAAAAATTTCACGAAATTTGGTAACAACATACTTTTTATCTCTAAACGCGCTCTAACATTTTAAATTCAAACTATTTATTTTTTGCCGATAAAGTCAAGATAACTTGTACAGAAGTACACACGCAACAAAAGAACACCTGATGCAGCATTTCGCTCTTATTGTGAGCTCATCAGAGATGTATATTTAAGTGCGGTATACGACTGTACAAGACTAGCTTTATCAGCAACGTGTGTTACAAGCATTAAAGCTATCGCTTATAGCGCTTTGCTAACACACACATGCCGTTACAGTTAACTGTTGGCATTTTTTTAGTTTATACTATTCATACGTGTCAATATTACATGAGATGTCGCAAGACACACATTTTACTTATGTTCATTGCTCCACGAGAGCTTAAAAGACCAACCGCCGTCTTGTACAGTCATGGCACCGCACTTAACTATACACTTCTGATGAGCTTACAATAATAGTAAATGCTGCATCAGATGTTCTTTGTTGCGTGTGTACTTCTGTACAAGTTATTTTGGCTTTATCGACAACGTAGTTTCCAGGCAATAAAGCTATCGCTTAGATAGCGCTTTGCACTTTAACTCACACATGCTATTATAGTTAACTGTTATACATTTTCTTAGTTTATACTTATTCATACGTGTCAATGTTTACACGAGATGTCGCAAGACACACATTTTACTTAATAAACTGTATAGTTTATAAGAAAACTAAAATATTTTGAGAATTTATTTATTTGAAAGAAACTTTTGTTATCTACATAACTAGATAAATACCATCTGTATTTTATTCTGAATCAAGCAGCTCTAAATTAAAAATATTGTTATTTTCTTTTGTTAATAGTATGAGTATCGTAACGTAACTCAAAAATTTAAATCAAATGATACAGATTGAGTGTAATTTTTCGATCAACAATTTTTTTTATACTTTTTTTGCCGGACAAAAAATGTTGGACACTAATTATCTTCTGAACCGTTAGTTCGATTTAGATAATTTGTTTTTTTAAATTGTAGTCGAGTCCATCAGGAATGTGAGTGAGTAGCTGATTCTTGAATAAAGTTAAATTTTCATTAAATGGAGGGTGTTAAAATGAGTAAACTAAATAACATTCAAACAGGAGGTACCAAAACATTCAACATTAAATGTGCGGCTATTTCTTTCGCTGATGACCTTGTACTGATGGAAGACTAGGAACCCGTTAAAAAATTTTGTTAAAGAGAATAAACGACTTCCTTAAGCCATCTTCTTGCTCAGTCGCTTCCATCGCTTTCTCCTCAGTCAAAATGGTATCAGTTCCTCATACCAATAATATTTTTACTTTCAACGGTACCCAAATCCAAATGATCTTAGGTTTGAACAGTTTTAAATACTTGGGACACCACTTTAATGCTTACGGGATCTTAAAACCAAACTGAGCAAACCCGCAAATATGGCCATACAACTTAATAAGATTACCTCTCAAAGCCAATCAGAAACTGGACTTTTTAAATAATTATATCGTCCCAAGACTGTTCTATGACCTACAAAACACCAAAATTACAGGAGTCACTTTAACATGCTGGGATAAATTAATCAAGAGGTTAGCAAAACGAGTTCTTCACCTGGCACGCACCACCGCCGATCAATTTCTATACGCAAGCTCGAAGCATTGTAGGATAGGTCTTACCTGCTTACGTAATATGGTCTTATTCATCCTCAGGAAGAAAATTGACATACTCTACGATAATACCAATCCTTTAATTCAAGATTTCAAAAAACATTAACTGCTTACTTCCAGTCTTTAACATCTAACATTTTAAAATTCGCTCCTACTGTTCATCCAACTAACATATGGAAGGACCTAATCACTCAAGGATTTTCCAGTACCGGCGTAGAATCTGTACAACATGACTTGACAAGCCGCTAATGGATATACAAAACACCTTTGAATGGCCAGGGAAATACTATATTAAAACTAAGTTGGAAGACAGTAATCTTGATCATCAAAAATTGTTAATTAAATAATAGGATAATTGGATCTCGATCAAATACCATGAAATGTAACATTATTTTATTAAATGGCCAATATTTCGTTAGCGAGTTGCTAACTTCATCAGGGCTGTCTAATTAATAGAAATTAATGTTAAAAATATGAACCATAATTTGGTTGTTGATAAGTTGATTGCTAACACATATTGAAGATTAAAAGTCAAGTTTGTTAAATTATTTTCGTGTGTTAACCACAAGAGTGTAAAAAGACGTCTGTAACCTTCCCGTCAAAGGCTTACCTTCAGTTCCACTTAACGAAAGAGCTTGCAGGAATGGGTGTTTCACTAGGGAAACTTTTGCTACACATTACGAACGTCTTGGGCGCTACAACGCAGTCATGTGAAAAATCGCTAAACATGCTTCGGCAAAAGGATACCTACTTGAAAAAGAAAAAACTTTATAAACCCGATATGGCTATCCATACAGGACCTAAGGATCTCATCGTATGCCACATCCAGATATCATGACAAGGAAACGTAGGGTTTAAAGAAATATGGGAAAGAAAACGAGTATTACGTTAATCTGTAGGTTTTGCGACATCTAGTGTCGATTCGTATTCGCGATCACGTACGCAATGGTTCGCATTAAGTAACTTTTTTTGACAGGTATGTAAAAGCGTTAATCCTTATTGTCGGTCAGCTTCTTCCAAGAAATGGCCCAATAAAATACTTCATTTCACTCCTCTAATGCTTGGAGCCAGAGGGATGTGACCGAGAGAGAATTTACCAACTGTTAATCTTTTAAACATTCCAAAAAAATTAAAAGTCTTGTGTTCACTCAACGTTAAAATGGGCGCACACTATCCACAAGGACTTTAACGCATTCGTTTAGAAGAATCGACGCCCTTAATTGGAGGAACTACCATTAAATCTACTTCACGAGTAAACATCGGCTTTACATTCTCTAGTTTTCGGTCTACTTACGCCTTGTGACGTATATCAGTTCTAGCAGCTAATTAGAATTAAGAGATAATTACAGCCCCTTATTTTCCTATCTCTGCTATTAGAGGAGATATGCAGTTTTAAAGCGTGACATGCAAAAAAAAAACGATAAAATTTTTGAACACAGGGTTGGTACCACAACAAAAACAAGAAGGCAATATAAACAATAAATTAATAGTGAGTGTTACCACTCCAAGTTCTACTGACATTCTGCAAACGACGTTGCATGTTTTGAATAGTGAAAGCAGTACAATGGTTGCGGTATTTGGTGCCATTCGTCCTGCAGCGCCACTCTTAGGTTATTGAACGTCTCCGGTCGGGGTTGTCGACGTCTGACTCTTTGACCAAGCAAATCCCACACGTGTTGTATGGGATTAATATTGAAATGGATTGCTTTTTTTGCATGTTGCGATTTAAAACTGAATAACTCATCCAATAGCAGAGATAGAAAAATAAACAAAAAAAAAATGGTAAAAACAGATGGGGCTGTAATTATCTCTTATCTCTAATTTGCTGCTACTACTGGTATACGTCACAAGGCGTTCCGAATTTTAAATTAAAAACGTAGATTAATTGTAATACCCTGTGTTCAATGAAAATTAAACTTTATTCAAGAATAAGTTACACACTACTAAGTGAAATGCGTGTCTCACGACATCTCGTGTATAAAGAACACGTACAAATAGTATAAACTAAGAATTGCTAACTGTTAACTGTAACGACAGTGCTTTTAGTAACGATAGTGCACATATTACTGTCGTTACAGTTAACAGTTGGCAATTTTTAGGTTATACACCACATTCCTAATAGATCAAACTACAATTAAAAAAAAAATCGTTTAAAAAGAATTAACCGTCCAGAAAATCTACGAATTAAGAAAAATGCCAACAGTTAACTGTAACGACATGTGTGTGTTAAAGTTCAAAGCGCTATCTAAGCGATAGCTTTAATGTTTGAAACATACGTTGTCAATAAAACCAAGTATAACTTGTACTGAAGCACACACGCAACGAAAGAACAGCTGATGCAGCATTGTCTTATTGTGAGCTTCATCAGAGTGTATACTTAAGTGCGGTATACGACTATACAAGACGGAGGTTGGTCTTTTAAGCCTCGTAGAGCAATGAACATAAGTAAAATGTGTGTCTTGCGACATTTCGTGTAAACATTGACACGTGTGAATAGTTAAACTTAGAAGACCAACCGCCGTTTTGTACAGCCGTATACCGCACTTAAGTATACACTTGATAGTTCGGTGTATGTTAAAGTGCAAAGCGCTATCTAAACGATAGCTTTAATGCTTGTAACACACGTTCCTGATAAAGCCAGTCTTGTACAGTCGTATACCGCACTTAAATATACACCTCTGATGAGCTCACAATAAGAGCGAAATGCTGCATCAGGTGTTCTTTCGTTGCGTGTGTGCTTCTGTACAAGTTATACTTCGCTTTATCGGCAACGTGTGTTACAAGCATTAAAGCTATCGCTTAGATAGCGCTTTGCACTTTAACACACACATGTCGTTACAGTTAACTGTTGGCATTTTTCTTAGTTTATACTATTCATACGTGTCAATGTTTACACGAGATGTCGCAAGACACACATTTTACTTATGTTCATTGCTCCACGAGAACTTAAAAGACCAACCGCCGTCTTGTACAGTCGTATACCGCACTTAAGTATACACCTCTGATGAGCTCACAATAAGAGCGAAATGCTGCATCAGGTGTTCTTTCGTTGCCTGTGTGTTTCTGTACAAGTTATACTTGACTTTATCGACAACGTGTGTTCAAGCATTAAAGCTATCGCTTAGATAGCGCTTTGCACTTTAACACACACATGTCGTTACAGTTAACTGTTGGCATTTTTCTTAGTTTATACTATTTATACGTGTCAATGTTTACACGAGATGTCGCAAAACACACATTTTACGTAAGAATTAAGGTTTACACGATTGGAGTCATTATTGAAACAAAAACGTTTGCCGGGATTGGACCGTGTCGGAAAGGTAACCGTAGTTGCCAACGTTTTGCAACGTATGGTATAAGGCTTCATCAGGGCCTGAAACTTGAAAAAAACAAAAGAAAGTTCAACGTAGACAACTAAAAGTTACGTAATCAACTTGTGACCAAGTCAGATTCTAGACTAAAAGAGTAATAAGAGAAATACCTCCGTATACAAGAAAGAAAAAACGTCACGTGATGTTAACCTCAACGCTTAATTTGTTCGTAATAGGAGAAGTCGAAGTTAACGATGGTAATCCGTTTGTGTGCTAATTACTGAGACTTCTTTTAGTCTAGAATGCAAGCTAGGTCTGAAGTTGATTACCAGACTTTTAGTTGTCTATCTTGAGCTTTCTTTTGTTCTGTTCAATTTTTCATAAAAGCCCCTAACGATAGGTGGCAAAAGTTAGTAACTACGGTTACCTTTTCGACACAGTCCAATCCCGGAAGAACGATTTTTGTTTAAATAACTTTGATTCGAAGATAATTAGCATCAAACAGAATGTAAATTTTTGGGGTGCAGGATTTTTTTTAGACAGTGTATGAAACTGACAGAAGTTTTATTCATGAATTAGATATAAAGTGTAATTAGGAAACACCATTGTTAAAACAACTTACGTTACCATTTTACGTATTGATCCGTGTTTGAAAATGAAGATTGAAAATATTTTGTACAATATTAAAAAATAATATTTTGTTTACTTTGCACACACAAATTTATTTTAACACCTGATAAAACTGTTAAGACATTAATAATTCGATTTTCTTTCAGATTATCAGTATGGACGAATCTGTGATAAAGTAAATAAAAAGCAGCTGTATGAAATAAAACTCAAGAAGCAACTCAAGAATTAGAATTGTTCAAATGGCTGTAAAAATTGTTTTAGAAGATATTTGTTTTAAGAGTATAAGGAATGAGTTGCTACGAGGAAATTCAGATTTTTAGGATGTTCTAAAACTGTTCAAAGTTTTTGAATATTTGACTATGTAAAAGTTATAAAGAAAACAACAACGACATCTCATTGCATCATCACCATAACATCTGTAAAACCACATTCTCTTTCATCTTCAATTTTACTTGGTTTGTCGTCGATGATTCACAATAAATGTACTTCTAAAGGATTGATCGAGTCATCATCTACTTTACGTTTGTGATCCTCATATAAAGAAACTTTTCGCTTTGAAGCATTGATTAATCAGGACCGTGCCAATCATTCGCTTTCACCAGATTCATATCAGTTTAATAGTTTAATTTATTTATGACAACGCAGATTATAGGTAATACTTTCATGCAATGCGTGGAGTAATGGTTGTCATTTCGGCGTCTAGTATTGCTGCAAACAAATATTAAATAAGATTCCATCTTCTGAAAGAGATGGACAAAGTTGGATTTTTGTAATTGAAAAGTTTAAAAAAAAAGTCGATCGATTGAATACAGTTTGAGTAGAAGATATTTTTAATGTCACGGATAACTATGAAACTTTTCAGCAGATTTAAATTGGCAGAAGATTGAATAAGTTCATGAAACAGTTACATACTAATTGGACATATGATACTTCAAAAATTATTTCTGTGTTGTTTATAAATAATTCATCGAGTGATGATACCATTTTTACTTTGTTGGTAGAAACAGGTAAACTATGCTAAAAACTAGAGCACCAATTATGTTCGTACCGTTTAACCAACCGCTAAAATCAAAAAGCTCGTGAAATCGTAGCCCAGGTATTGATCACAGAGATCCTAGACATAATTCCTACAATTTGACATGAATCCAAGTAAAGACTTGTTAATGTCATTCCTCGGACTGGTTGGTTGTCATAGATGGTAGTGGACTTAAGAAGGCTTGTTTGTAAAATATTTGCAAAAAATTTGTCCGATAAAGCTCATCTGAGCACCCACATGAGGTACTTTTTGCTTTGTCAGAATTAATTTTTTCACTAATGGGTGCATATAGAAGCAGAAATTTCCGAAAAAAATTTATAGCACGAATATTTTAAGATGATAAAAAACAATTTATCGAGCAGCTAAAATTAATAAGAAAAATGGGTCCTACCGCACAACTTTGGATGCTGTACTGGGAAATGATATAATTGATTAAAGATTTCATATGGGCTGAACATGCAGGTAAATAGGAATTACACATAAATATGTGGAAAGAATACTACTTTATTTTCATACAAGTGGACACTTTCTATACATAAAATATGAACGCCTTTGTGTCCAAGATATGGGTAAGTTTAAAGACACTATAAATAATGGTTATGAATTTAGATGATTCACCAAAGGTTTTTTTCCAATTAGACGTACTCACAAGTGTGGTCAGATGTGATGTTCGAGTAAGTCTTAATGAGATCAATGAAAACTCAGGGTCGATTTACACATAGCTGTGGTTTATCTGAAAGTGATTTAACAAAATTTATATTAACAATGATCTAAGTTTCTAATGAAATGGAAGATTTTTGTAATGTTTTTTTTTGTAACTGCAGTATTATTCAAGGGAATATCGATCTAGTTCATCTACAAATTTACAATTAACAGTTACGATGCTTTTCCAGATAATGATAACCTTATGTCATATTTTCTGGAATTACTTGCAGTGATTCTGTAAATTGCTACAAAGCGAATAAAAAAAGAAAAAAATTTTGCAATCTATTACTGGAAAGAATTTTAACAGTCTCAAAGTCCAAAGAAGAAATAAAGTCTTGTCTCTAAAAACGATTCAATCTTCAGTTAAAGTGAATAAAGGTATTACAGTAATTGATCCGTTATTGCTATTTTAAAGGATATCGTTGACGATCTACAGTAAAAACGATATTTAAATATGTTTACAATACTAGTTTGCACATTTTCCATTGTCACTTTTTTACAGAAAATGAAATTAAAAAAAATGTTTAATTTCAATTTTACGATTTATTTAATGTTTGTTTGTGTTAGTAATATTGTATGTATAAAAATATTAATAATAATTACACGTCATGGTTTTTAATTTATTCTGTTATAATATCTTGATGTTTAACTGGACCAAAGCAAAAATTGTTTATTTCTAAAACCATTAATTGTTAGATATTTGATATAAAACTGGGCTCGACCTAGTCGAAACGTTGTCTAACATCAAACAATGGTGTTTGGCAGAAGTCCCTCTAGCACTCGTTTAGAAGGGTTAACACAGTTGAGAAAATAGTTGAAAACAACGGTGGAAGACATCATAAATAAATATTTCAACTATGTGCAAAGTACCGTAAAATTAAAAAATTAATTACTGCGACAGCAGTACCTGCAACTATTTCAACTAAAGGGGGAGAACGTTGTCGCAAAAGAATTTCAGATAATATTTTAATGTTCAAAACTATACAAAATATCATTTTTACAAGAAAAACTTTTATCTAACAAGGAAAAAAGAATAAAGTAATAAAAACATAAATGGAAGGATTAAAATCACAAGTATTTTCTGTAAACAAACATAAGAAGATGCAAATGTGTACATAATTAAGACATCGATAGAAATTAACAGGTATACTAGTAAATTGTTCTCTTTTAACCAATTGAATTCAAATAGTTATGACATTTATTTTCTCAAGTCAGATCCAATAGTTTAAAATATGAATCTTTCAAAAATATCCCAGCAGACTGGTCAAAGTATTGGAGACGTAGACTATGATGTTGTTAAAGATTTCAAAAATCCATTACAATCGAAAAGATTCTAACGTTAAAGAAATGCCATAAATTCTATCCAAAATTTTTGTCGTAAGGTTAGATAAAAGAACAGATAGAAAAAATTAACAATAAACTTACAATACCAAATGCGCATTCCTAAGAACCTACTAATTTCAGTAACCGTGTTGGAAGTTGGAAACGTAACGATAGAGCTCACTTTGTCTGGGTCGACAGTAATCCGGGTCAATTAATTCGGTAGCCTAGGTATTTAAGCCCAGGAAGAACATATAATATTTGTTCCAATTTAAACTAAGTCCAGTCACAATTATTCTACGCAATACAGATTCTAACACTCAAATGTTCCTCAAAACTAGATGTAACGATGACAATGTCATTTAGATAGGCAAAGCATAACAGTACAAGATAAGCTTCTATTACTCTATCATCATTTTAAACAGGCGTCGAAAAATTATGCATGCTAAATGTCATACGAGTGAATTAAAATGAATCCTTAGTTGTTGAATCGTAAATGCAGTAATTGGTTTTCGTTGCCTCCAAAGAGGTGCATATCACGTAAACGATCGAGAATCAAGATGGTGAAAGGAGGACGTACATATCTTTGAGTGATTTCAAAAATTTTTGAAAATCAACAGAAAATTGATAGTTTTTGCTTTTTCTTTGTTTCATTAAGAAAATTGAATTAAATCAATGACTAGTAGAAGGTTTACTTTTACCTAACCTTACCAATTGTAAAGTTTCGTATCAGCAACTTTTTAAAGAACGGAAGTTAAAACTGACTATTGTTGCTACAATTTAATACAATACTGTAACTACAAGTGACTATCATTTTACTACAGCATTAGAAATGAGTTTGAAGTAGAAATAAAACCACGGTTCCTTAAACAAAATAAGGCTTGAGTATAGTAATTCGTCGAGATATTGGTGGTTTGTAAAACTCAATTTGCCAAATTAATTGCATTTTAATTTTTGATCTAGTGTAAGAAACGTAAATATTCTTTGAACCTAAAGTTAAATTACTAAATTACAAAAGATTTGTTAAAGTTGTTTAGTTTCGGTTTATTGTTTGTTTAATCGTGTAAAAGATCTTACATTAGAAAAAATAGATACCAATGGTTTCAGTAGCTGTTCTAGTACCTATTTCAATATTTTCAAATCAACCTGTCCTCGTAATGCGACGAATAGAAATTGCATTTTAGCATTTCTGTATACGTCACGCCAAGATTTTAATAATGATCGTCGTTCTTAAAATAATCAAGAAATAAGAATTTCAAGTAACTCCAAAATTTGAGAAAGAGCTGATACTATGAGAAGATATCACTTTGTTCACTCACATTGAGAAAAATTCATCAGTGAAATGACCCATAGGTAGAAAAAGTTAAATTCCAACGACAGACATCTGCAGGTGCTATTTAGCGAAGTAATTTCAGAAAGGATGTGTTTTTCCGTCAGTATCTGGAAGAAAATAGAAGTTCAGGTACATACTGTTTGAGTAAGTAACTACGCGGCAACTGGGTAGAAGGAAGATGGCAAAAATGTTCAGAAAAGTAGCCTTCATTTTTCTTCTTTAGCTTAGAATTAAAGTTAATTTGCAAGGCAGTAATTGTTTTTGTTTGTTGTTGTGGGCGTCTATTGATTCATAAAAAGGCGTTGGATATGTTCATATACACAGGGTGTCACAAGCAAGCGTGGGTCTTCAATAACTCATTTGCGGTTGGAGATATCGAAAATGTTTCAAATAAAAGTTCCACCAATTCAACTTCTCTATACCATAAAATTATTTTCGAATATACAGGGTGTCCGTTTTTCCTGTACAGCCTAACTTAATTTTTTTAAATGGAATGCCCCATTTATTATTGCTTTATTAGATTTCTCGCTTAATTTAAAGGCCACTTCGTTAACCATACATTATGGCTGAAATGCACCGTTCCTCAGAAAATTAGCGCTAAAGGAAGAAAAATGCCGTTTCGGTACCCTGCGCCATTTTCATATCTCGAAACAAAAGAACTTAGAGGAATGCGGTTTTCACAGATCGCTTCTAAGAGAAATGACCTACCATTTGCACTATTTACACAAACATGTTTCTGTTAAATTCATTCAAAGCTACCGCTTAAAAATAAATTGTTTCAAACCGGCAAAACTTGTTTTTTCAAATAGAACACTATTATTTTTTCAGCCCATCATATGCAGAATTTTATTTCCTTTCGTCTGATATAAGGTTGTTGCTATCAGTTCCTAACAGTTTTGAGAAAATTGCAGTTATATTCTAAATTTTAATTGAATCGGATCATCATGTACGCCTTGGTCGGTGATTAGCTTTTGTTTTCTACAATGTCATATTTGTGAACTTCATAAGGTGTTCAGTAAAGTTTCATTGTATCGTTGTGTTTGTTTCATTGTAACTTTGTGTTCATTTTCCGAACTGTTCCGCTATGGCGTTGAATAAAGAAGAAATGATAGATATGGTTCTTATTCTTGGGGAATGTGAGAGAAATCCCTCTTGGCATCGAGGGTGTATGCCCAGCGTTATCCAAATAGACGACATCCTAGAGTGGAATCGTTCAGCAGGGTTCTGGAGCGGTTTCTTACTAGAGGATCAGTGGAGTCTGGAAAAAAACTACGCCAAGACGGTCTGTACAGATGAAAATGAGTTCCGTGTTTTGGCGTCTGTGGTGGAAAATCCGAATGTCAGTCAAAGAGACATCGCCCGAGAAACCGAAATTGGTAGAATGTCTGTACAAAGAGTCCTGAAACAGCATAAGTACCATCCGTACCACGTTCAGCTACATCAGGAACTACTTCCAAGGGATTTTGCAGCAAGAACGGAATTTTGTCAGTGGGCCATCGAAAGAATAGCCGAAGACGAAGACTTCTTCAAATATGTCCTGTTTACTGACGAGTCTACCTTTCACAAAAATGGTTTTGTAAACAGGCATAACTTCCATTATTACGATACGACAAATCCTCCTAACTTCCGGACGTTTTCTCAATACCGATGGTCACTGAATGTGTGGGGAGTGTGTTTTGGTGATCGTGTTTTCGGACCGTACTTTTTTGATGGACACTTAACAGGAAGGGCCTATTTGCAGTTCCTGCAAAATGGTTTCCAAGAAATGTTGGAGGATGTTCCTTTAGAATTTCTTCGACGTATGTGGCTACAACAAGACGGTGCCCCATCTCATTGCACCCAAGAAATTCGGAACTACTTAAATGCGAATTTCCCAAACCGCTGGATAGGAAGAGGAGGGGCAATTAACTGGCCCGCTAGGTCGCCTGATCTCACAAAATGTGACTTCTTTTTGTGGGGATTCGTTAAAAACAAAGTGTACACCTCTTCACCTACCACTGCCGAAGATATGCGGGAGAGGATAACTAACGCTTTCAGAGAAATTACCCCGGACATGTGTATTCAAGAAAATGGCAGACATTTCGAGCAGCTTTTGTAAAAGTTAAACATCAAGAACTGGCCTGAGGCAAAGTCACTGCTCTGTGTGGACATCTTGAAAATTATTTTTGTGATTTAAAACGTCTGAACTAAAATACAACACTCTGGTTTTTCAATTGAAATAGTTTTCATTCCTAAGGTAGAAAACAAAAGCGGAAAAGCAGCTAATCACCGACCAGGGCGCACGCGATGATCCGATTTAATTAAAATTTAGAATATAACTGCAATTTTCTCAAAAACTGTTAGGAACTGATAGCAACAACCTTATATCAGACGAAAGGAAATAAAATTCTGCATATGATGGGCTGAAAAAATAATAGTGTTCTATTTGAAAAAACAAGTTTTGCCGGTTTGAAACAATTTATTTTTGAAGCGGTAGCTTTGAATGAATTTAACAGAAACATGTTTGTGTAAATAGTGCAAATGGTAGGTCATTTCTCTTAGAAGCGATCTGTGAAAACCGCATTCCTCTAAGTTCTTTTGTTTCGGAGATATGAAAAATGGCGCAGGGTACCGAAACGGCATTTTTCTTCCTTTAGCGCTAATTTTCTGAGGAACGGTGCATTTCAGCCATAATGTATGGTTAACGAAGTGGCCTTTAAATTAAGCGAGAAATCTAATAAAGCAATAATAAATGGGGCATTCCATTTAAAAATTAAGTTAGGTTGCGTACAGGAAAAACGCGACACCCTGTATATTCGAAAATAATTTTATGGTATAGAGAAGTTGAATTGGTGGAACTTTTATTTGAAATATTTTCGATATCTCCAACCGCAAATGAGTTATTGAAGACCCACGCTTGTTTGTGACACCCTGTAGGTGTAACACGTAGGAATAAAGAAGAAGAATTGTCTTCCGGGATTTGACCGTGTCAAAACGGTTACCATTTCGACACGGTGCAAACCCAAAAGACGTTTTTGTTTTAACAATAACTCTGGTTGTGGAAACCTTAATTGTTAAAGAAGAAAAAATGTTTCCCTTAAAAGAGTGATTAACGCTACTTATACTTCAGAAATAGCGGTGTCAAAATTATATCAATTATCAATCTGGCATCGGCGCATTACCCAACATTTTGTTTTTGCTATTTTATTCGTAAAACCGCTATTTTAATTTTTTAATTCTAGTCAATCAGATTTTCAGACATTTAAGCTCGGTTCTAACAATAAAAGTAGTGGACATTTCCGGTAAAACATCCTGTTTGCATAATAACACAGTTTTATATACATTCAAAACCGAATTGAAAGTCAAATTACTTCTTACTTAAAAGTTAAATTCTTTAATTTTTTATTTACCATTTTTATTTTATTTTTAGATTGATAAGGCAGTCATAAGGGACAAGAAAGAAAACAATGGCATTCCAAATAATAAGTGTTGGATCATGGGGAACAAACGTATAAGGGAGCGTAATGAGGGCGGTACATGCACTTGCTCTATTGCAAAATATGCTAAAAAAGGATGAGAAAAAATGAGATTTCCAAATACGTTCTCATTTTTGTGGTAAATTGCAGGGGTCGCCACTTACAGCATTATTTTACATTTAAAACGTCCTAATTTTTTTGTACTTACCTGTATAAAATTTTTATTTGAATGTTTTTATACCGCAACTTTTTCTGCCCCAAAAAGGTATATTTAATAAATGTCGCTCTAAGGGTGTTGAACATTTATCGTGAAACCAAAACCACTTAAGTTGAGCGATTATCTTTTTTCTTTATTCTTTATCTTCTTGGACCCGTTTGCTTTTATATTATTTCTGTTGTTGATTCTTTGGTCTTTAAATTTATTATTGTTGTTTTTCCTTTTGACCTTTAAACACGGATTTGAAATTTATTCACTGAGTACCCAATTTTGTGCAATAGTACAGTTATTAGAAAAATTATTAAAGAAAAACTAATAAAAATAATAACTTTTGACGATCTATAACTTCGGAAACTGTCAACTTTTAGACCAAGATAATTTGGCGTAAATTGGCATATTTTAGTCCCAGAAATAAACAGTAACTCTATCTACAAAGAATATTAGGACATCCTGTATGTGTTATGATTTGATCTGCTGATATATTTACGAGTGTATAGAATAGATTATATATATATATATATATATATATATATATATATATATATATAACATATGTTACAAAAAAATGAAAGGTTGATAGCTAATTAGTTAATTAAGCGATTTATTTTAATTAGAACGTCGATTTAAATTAAGACGACGCTTTCGTATACACCCGACCAGGATCATTCGCCAGAGAACGTCGTGGATTATAGAAAGAGTTAAACTACATGAAAGGGGGTCGTACTTAACTAGATAACTGTTTTTAATTAAAAGTAGGTTTGGTAAAAGCGCCACAGGTTCTAAAATAAAAGACAAAGCTATCGGGTGGAAGCAGAGATCGCCGACAGTTATAATTTAACATAAGAAATCATATTATTGTAGGCTGTCAGTATAAAAATGACAATGAGAGTTTCACAGATTCAATTGAGTAATTATTTTTTGTAGATAAAAATAAGCGCAGGTAGCGCAACGTAGACCAATTTGCGTTATCACGGTAGCGCACGCAATGTATTCTGCACGGCAAGCGCTTAGTTGTTACGGGTTTATTTGCAAAAGTAGAACGTATGTCGAAAGCCTTCTTAAAAACGTGTGTCGTGTGTAACACGTTACGACGAAAATCGAATTTGCCGCACATGTAGCTAATTTTCCATTGGTTAAAAATAATTAAAAAAAGTTTCGAATACGACGAGCGGACATTTTTCTACTTAGATGTTTGGCGTGTCTCCTGAAGTTAAAAACGTTACACATAAATTATTAATGTGTGCTTCAATAATTCCAAGTTGAATTGGTGTTTAAATTTAAATCCGACCGCATTCACCCACGTGCGTTGACCTCATATTCTTATTGTGTCTTACACCTGGATAACTCCTGAGGGTGCTGGAATGGCTATTTAAGAACCTTTCCTTATAAACTTGACGACTACTATGGTTTCGCATCCAATTAAGTTGCAACCAGCAGATGAATTATACAGGCTGCAAGGGTCGTTGATGCTGCATACGTGCTGCTTCGAGGGAACATATTTGTCTTCCGTTTTTTGCTGCATACCTCCCTTAAGGGAAATCCTGGGGTTACCTATCTTCTGGAGCCGTCGAATACTGTCGCTGACAAGAACTTTTATTTTCGGAACTGCATACTACAGAATACAGCTAAGTTTTAATGTTTAAGTAATTTATTCAATATTAATGCGTATGAAGCTCACGTACGTGTGACATTAAACGGTTTGAATTTCTAGCATTTAAGCAAATTTTTATTCGGGGTAGAGTTCACCACCGACGTTAAGTTTTGTTTTTAACCAGCTTCCTAAGAGCTCGGGCGCTTTACATAAAGTGGTTGAAGCTAAAACAAAAGGCCTTTTGTGTTGGCGGGAGGTACTTACCTTTTTATTCCGAGTTTAAGTTAGTATTGAGTCACCGTGTAAATGACGTGTACGTCGAGCCTTTTTAGTAACCAATCCTAAATTGGAACGCTAACTTTAATTTGGGGTGCAACTAAAAAGCTTAACTAAAATTCGACACATTAATTGCGAGTTTTAATTATTGTTGTTCCTAACGCAAGTCTCTATATTTTTGTCACATTCTTCTAGTGACTTTAAGTTTTATTTGCTATATTGAATTGTCTATTTGTCTCTCTAATTTGTGTTTGTTTTTAGCGTATTAGACCTTTAGTAAAATCTGTTGAAGTTCAGTTTATTTCTTTATAGGTCTTCAGGGATCCTCCCCCTCTAATTTACCAACTAAGCCAGACGCTGCTGTGCTAACTACTACAAATACTGGATCCTCCACGAATTTAGTGCGCTACATCCAGCCAAATTGTCTTATTTTTCTCTCTAGGTTGTACCGCTAGAGCCGTTGCTTTCTTTTGTTATTTGTGAACTACAACCGTTACATAGTGCTAAATTCGCAGTACTGGATAAATGATTGATTGACCTTTGAACCTCCGACAACGTAGTTGCAACGCCAACAGTCCGAATAAAAAAAATATGGCTCCTCCGGTTATTCGAACTTATTTCTTACTGCAAAGCACGCTAATTTTAAACCCTAGAGTACGTTTGAAACAAAAAGAAAAGGAATATCGGTAAGGGTGCCGCTACAGGAAGGTTGAAAAGTAACAGGGTTTATATTATACCTTACACCGACACAACTTAAACTTAAGCACTTCGCTTAAAAAAACATATTTTACTATGTATGATTTTAACAATTGTTTCCAATTTTTTGAGATCTCTTTGTTTCGATAGATTGTTACAGTTGTCACACGTAGTGGGCCTTTGTGAGGAGTTAAAAAACAGTTGCTCAATGAAAATAGATATTGATTCCCCAACGTTTTGATCAAGATTTATTGTCTTTTTCACGGTATCTTTATTATATAATTATAATTACATAGTTGATGCAATTGCAATTAAGTACAAGAAGAAAGAGTACTGTAATCAATAATTTAAAAAATATTACATATAATTATCAACATTACAGTTGAATTAAATCTAATTGAGTAGAATGGAGTATACAAGTAAGCTGAGATTAATAACACTTACCAGAATAATTAGGTTCCGATTTCTAATCTAAGTGATTGTGATATTTTAAAGTGTTGATTTCTATACTCATTACTACTAACTTTCAATCTAACACATTAAATTCATGTGACTCAGATTTTAGACCAAATAACTTCTGTGTTGATTGACCTTCGTTTTCTGTTGAACAAGTCTATAGTAAACTAGAAACTTAAAAAATACAAATAACACTGGACCTGACGGTATATCATGTTTTTTTACATACTTATTCAACACCTCATTTGTCATTGACACTTTTTCAACGGTTTGGAAAAACTTTTTTATTAGACGTAAAAAATGACATCAAAAGTTATAGGGCTGTTGCTAAACTATCATCAATTCCAAAATTATTTAAAAGTTTATCGTTTGACTTTATATTTTCTAAATTTAAGAATATGATTACTCATGTTCAACATGGATTTACCCAAGGTAAATCGATCAATACAAACTATTATTTTTTATAGTACCCTAGTTTTAAAATAATCATCCTTTCGATTGTAATTTTCTTGATTTAGTTCAAAATTTTTTTATTTAGTATGTGTGAGCGTATATGCACAATAAGTCATAGGAGTGCCCCAATTTCCGTTTTCAGTCAGTCGACAAGCGGCCTTTAGTTCGGGTGTAACGCACTTATGGGTATCGGGAATAAATAAATTTTATTGAGTTTGAAGTTAGTTTGAGATGTTTTTCCCCGTTTTGCAAGTTTGAAGACATTTATATTTCTTTATACGACCCAAAAATTTAACCTTAGAAGTTTACTGAAAATAGTCTAGTTTTGTGGATGTTGCCGTTGCACATACATAAATTCCTATTTAGATTTATTAAAAAGAATTTATTGTACTAACGGGCTGTTGTCCGTTCTGTAACAACAGTTTCTGACTTTTCAAAGCCCGGGTTTACAGTCAGCGTGACTTTCAGATATTTGCTTTTGTTTAAGAAATATGGAACAATATTAAAATTAAAAGGGCTTTGAATCTCATGTTTAAATTATAAACTGTCGCGAAGGTTAACGTAATTACGTAGCTATTAACTTCGGTATTCTTTTTAATTCATTCAATGAACATTTTGGGCGTTTATTTAATTTAGTAATGCAAAACGCGCAAAGTTTTAATTTTGATTTGATTTAATTGAGCGCACAAAGCATTTAATCAGATAAATTGTTTTAATAATAAAAATTAGCGATCACGTGATCAACTTTTAAATTTTTTATAGTTTCAGTAATGTTAGTCCCGTAAAAACATTGTTTATTTGGTAATTTTATATTATGTTTCAAATGCAATAAAGCTTGTAGATTCCTTTTGTAATGAGTTTTTTGCTATTTATATTTTATTTTGTTTTTGCGTGTTATGTTAACTTTAACAGATTTGTGGCACTACTTTCTTAAGGTAAGTCTGAAGCTATTTAACTTTATGACTTTTGTATAGTGCACTCTTCAATTGTTATTATTGATTTTGGCAATCATTTACTGAAGACCTCACCATTTCACGAAGGCAAAATCATTCTACGACTCACTCTAATTATGTTTTCGATTAATGTAAGAATGTGTTTTTTTCTAAATTAATTATCATTAAGAAAAGTGCATGAACATAAATGAAAATAATATTTTAAAACATATGGAACAGTATTATAAACTAATTTATGGACAACCAATTAACTTCGGGCTGTTTATAATACTGTTTTTAATCATTTTGTGCCTCATGGACCTTATCTGAGAATGTTGTGAAGCCGGTCTCTAAAAAATGTATACACCTTTTTTGTTGTGATGTGATGAACCATGTGGTGATACTGTCATGACAAAATTTAAGGCACAAGTATCATAGGGTACAACTAACCGACGTCGTAGTACACAAATTAGAAGTTAGTATCTTATTACAAAAATAAAGTTAATCAAATTTGGCCTAACGAAAAGAAAATTGAGATCGTCAAATAAACAAAATAGAAAGGATCCTAGGTTTAATTACTACGAAATTTGGATAAATTCGAATTGAATGTGAATTGATCTGCTTTTTGGTAATGTACTATAAATCAAAATAAATTCAAATGCAAACTACAATAACATTTAATATTTAATTTCTGCATCCGCTGCTTACAAAGGAAACTCTAAAAAGTACATTGAACAAATATAGGTACACAATCAGTGAAGGCATAACACGTAAAGTGTCAATAAGTCTACAATATTAACCAAATCAAATAAAATATTGCAACAAGATGTGTTTATTAACATTAATATAACATAATAGATTTATGCAAATAAAGTAATATCAAACACATTATAAAATCAAACATGGCATATGCATAATAAATGTCATATTAAATCAAATCATAATTAGAAATTAATAAACTCGGTTTTGATATTTTTTGTATCAGCAGAAAAATGATAAGTCAATGACAGTAAATATGTCATGGTAAAAGTTCAATGTTAAGTTGAGGAGACAGATAAACAGAGAGAGAGACACCTCTTGTACCAAATCAGGTAGGACAATTAAGTCAACGGCTGTTACACGATCATTTAAATTTTTTTTTTTTTTTACGTTTGTTGAGTCAAAAATATGAAATAATTCGACGGTACTGCGTACCAACAACACCACTTGTAACAAACCAAAGAGATCAATTAAGTCAACACCGGCTGTTACTCGGCTATTTAAAAATACACTCATCCAAATATCGACAAGAGATCATTCAGAATCATTCCTCTCCTTACAAAAAATAATTAGAATTAACGTAGAAACAAATTAATGAGTAAAACAAACAGTTTAAAACAGAGAAGAAAGGTGTGTACATGGTTTATTACCAAAGGTTCTCTGCTTCGTAATAAACTGTTGACACCATAACCTATAACCAAAATCTTAATTATAAGGGTGCCGGAAAGCATCAAACTTTTCAAAACAATATTGTATATTTGAATACTCGAATTTGTTGACGGATGAACCCGCTTTTGCATGCTTGTTCAGCTTGCAAAACGCTTTTCTGTGTATGTAGGGTTCTGATGCAAGGAAAAGTCGTTGGCACTGTCAAGCAATGATAGAGAATGTCAACGATACAAACCAAAATAATTATGACAAAACCAACAATTTGTCTCTTGTTAAATTGCGCTAATGTTACAGCTTCGATCAAAAAAAATTAAAATCATATCCTGCAAGGCATCCTTACGCTTAGAAATTTAAGAGACTGCTAGTAGGATATGTCATCAAATCTATCATTTGAGACATTCATTTGGATCTTCCGAAATTACTCACGTTACCATTTTGCGATAAACTACTTAAAAAATAGGCTACACTTTGCCGAACAGATTGATATGCTGTTAGTGTTGGGCTTTTGCAGTGGCAATTGTTGGAGAGCGTGAGGGTTTTTGCAGAAAGGTTCCCAAATCGGATTGACATGATCGCATAGCCTACTAGCAGTCTACCTGAATTTCTAAGCGTATGGATGCACTTTGCATAGATATGACTTTAATTTTTTTCTGATTAAACTATTAACATTGAACATTGTTCATTTAATTTGTTAGAATTATTTTGGTTTTGTATCGTTGACGGTTGTTAAAATATTATCATTTATTTGACAGTGTTTATATGAAGCGACTTTTCCTAGCATCAGAAATTTGTCAACATTACATAGAAAAACCGTCCTCGAAGTAGACAACTAGCATACAAAAGCGGAACAAAACCGTCAAACCGATCTCTGCTATTCCCAATATAAAATATTTTTTTGAAAAGTTTGACGCCCTCTGGCGCCTTTATGGTGCATTTTTGGTTATAGGTAAATTAGTGCGTCAAACGGTTCATTTTGAGCCAGAGAATCACTGGTAAAGCCATGTACACACCTTTCAGAAACACCCTGTATATGAACTCAATTTAAATAAACCTTAATAAAACAGATAAAAATTAACGGATAAATCGATGACAACAGGCTTCATGAGTGCTTTAAACAAAAAAATATACGTGCAGGATAATTTCCTACGCAGTAATTTTCAGACAAAGAAACTTCGTCAGCGGTTCCTAATTAGTTCAAAATAAAGAATCCTCAAAATTATTTAAAACAGATAGTACATACCTCAAGTAACGCCTTACACGGTTGAAACACAAGTGTCGACCTATCTTTATTAATTCAAACAAAAAAAAAAACAAGACGAGGAATTTTTCCGACATATCACGAGAGTAAAAGCAGGACATGTTATATAAGAAAATTCATTTACGGCCAAATCTCAAATTTTGATCTATAATTACATAATTATTCAGGTGATATTTAATTAAATGTATAGGCAATTTTAATACATAAAAAATGAGAGAGCAATGCAAAAATTAAGCATATTCATTTTGAAATAATTAATTCTAAGTACTACGTTATGTTACCAGCCACGAGATGTCGTACCCTGTACTTATCTGCAACAGGTGCGAAAATAAGTTCTGAACGGTGTTTTAAAATCTAACTATTATGTAACTGAAAATTAATCGAATGTTGGTATTCTAGAATAGCTTTCTGTGCTAGGGGCATTTTAAATTTATCAGAAAATAATTTATTAAAGTTTAAATTGAAAGCACTAACTGTAAAATATTTGGTTGACAGTAGAGATCTAGTGGTGCCTGTTGGTAATATTTATTTGGTTAGTCGTGAAAAATACAATTTTCACGGCTAATTTAAAGACTGTAAAAATTTTCTACCACATTAACCTAATATCGTACCTATTATGCACATACCATTCTAGTCCACATTTCAATTAAATAAACTGTTGATAACATAAAGGCGTGATATGCTTGGTAAAAAATTTTAATCCGTAAACTGTGTAAAACAATATACAAATTGCAACATTTTGTTAGTTTGCATTTAAAGTATATTAATTGCAGTTTGTTCTAGAATTTATGCAGTACGAAGGTGTCTAGTATTGATTAAATCAACAACGACATCTCGAGAATGGTTCATGCGTTTACAATCTGCACTTCTAAGCTAGAATACTGCTGAAAATTCCTGTAAGTAAAGATATTTATACGAATATGTGTTTGTATAACTTTATGTAAATCGTTAGATGTCAGTTATAGTGTTTAAATAAAATTTAAAAAGGTATCGATGATTAACTACTTCGATTTAACATTTAAGTCATTAGATAACACTCTGACGTTAAAAAAATAATTAATCACGATTTTCAAAGTCCTTGTTTTTTTTTTGAATAAAAATATCAGTCGTAATTTAGTAATTTTGAATGCTACGTTAAATGGTTAATATTAAATAAAAATTTTATCTCATAAATTTGATTATGAAATACAGATGCAAAATACATTTGAATAAATATGATTTTAGGGCAACAGAAACCCTTCAACCAAAAAATTATTTTGTTTCAAGTTGATACTATGTAGCAGACTACAAGTGAAACTGTAAGTTGCTTATTTTCCTTTCCTTTTTTTAAAGTTTATATTCTTTTATTTAATAAAACAAAAACTAAATCAAATTTAAAAATACAGTGGATTGGTAAAGCCACTTACAAAAATTAGAATCCTATTGCTTTATTATTTAATATTGACGTAGAAAAATAAATTGAATTTTCTTGTGAAATGAAACAACAATTTCTGTCTGTATTCAATATTGCAATATTGTTTTATATTGCAGTAGCTTATGGCGAAAAAAATTTAATAAAAACTTTTTAAAAACATCAACGATGTTTAATAATTTTACTTATGTCTTTACTTTCTTTTGAAAATATTTTTTCTTTATTAAAATAAATTTATTGTTAATAATATTTGACAACTTCGTCTAAATTGGGTTCAGTTTAAATTATTTTTGTAAGTATTTAAGAAATGTGTTCAAAATCTCAATTTCTTTTTCCAGGTTATAGTTTTTACGTAGGTAGTCAACTACTCTTGAGCACGTTTGCACGCAACCAAAGGATTTAAGATAAGCTTCGGCGAGAAATTATTAACCCACTTTACTACGTGTCTTGCAAAGATCTTGCATCCATTTGATGTTAAGATATGAAAAAAGCATTGGAAAATCTAATTTAGTTTCATGGATGAGTTGCACAAACATCACGTTAATAAATCAAAGATTACTTATTGGGGCGACACGTTACATGTCATTTCCTCGCATCGTTTTATTACGTTTCGTAATAGGCAGCTGTTACCAGCAAAGGGAAGGAAGCTTTTAAAGAAACAATCGTGGTTATTATTTTTTGACAGTAAACACTTAGCATCGATAGTTTAAGAAGCAACCGACGACGAAAAACAATAAAACACGTTAACAATTATTTTCTGAGAATTTTTCTTTTATTTACAGAAAAAATCAAAATTTTTTAATTCAATTTATAGTTGAAATTATTCTAAATTTTATAGTATGTACAACAACTCAATAAAGTTAAAGACGCCAATTAACCATCTAATTAATAAAGCATTAAAGTTTGAGAAACTTTAATCAATATTTTTGCAATTATATTAATTAATATACTTACAATTTTTTGTCCTGTTACACAGAGAAGAGGAAAATTATTTAGAGAGATATTCCTGAAGACTACCAAACTGACAAATGCAAGAAAGAAAAAAACAATTAGTCATTATGTTTGTTAGCACAAAGTTGTTCACTGTGTCACCTCCGTATGGTGAAAATTGATTTTCTCTTATGCGTAAATGTTTTTGGTTTTATTAAAGTGTTCGTTGTATGTAGATTGTTTGTTTGGATTAATAAAGCACATTTGTTTTCGTACCAAGGTTGCTGCAATCGTTATTATTTTTGTCATTTGATATGTTATCAAATGTCGTGTCGTGAAAGGCGTCGCACATTAAACTGCAAAGAAATATTTATCTCGACAGATTTCATAAACGGTGTCATAGAAACATACCCCATATGTCGCCGTTTTGGTTTTGCTGAATTAATAAACTCTTTGTTTGTACAAAGAAAAGAACTTGAAATTTATCGTTTTATAAAGTAAATTGGTTATTTGTTATGACTAAAATGAACAGTACACTGATTACAAACCAGGGTTAAAATTTTGAATTTGTAGATTGTTTATCTTTCTGAGAACTATGATATTTATGTAAGGTCTTTGTTTACGTAAGATAATTTAGGAAAGGGGATGCACTTCCTAGTTTGTATTTCAATATTTTCAAGTCAGTCAATAATTAGACTTGAGATTAGTAAAATGTAGTAAAGTATGTACGAAACATAGCGGATTAATGTTGTTAAAATTATACAACCGCCATGTAATAAAAGTGAGAGAATTATTGTAAGCGTAACTATTGAGAAGTGGTTTGTATGCGTGTGAACTTACACGTTGATAATAGAGATAAAGAACAACCCAGTTCGCAAAACTAAAAGATTTTTCTTTAATTTAAATAAGAGGTCGAAACAAACGATAGCAGATTATTCAACAATATTCTTTTAAACTGCGTACTAAATATAGCAATGTATATCGTAAAGCATTGAACGAGTAATTGGCCTAAAAACAAAAGTTTTTGTTTAACAAAATTTAGTGTAACAACGACATTAGCCTTGGGAAATTTTGGTGTATACCCTAAACCGGATTATTCAAAGAACACTAACTGTAAGTAATCTGATTGTTTAGTTATTTTGTTTTAAATAAAACCCACAGTCTCATTTCGATAATGATCTTTAAGAATCTTAAATAGTTTTTAAGCAAACTTTGGTATAATCTGCGTTCAGTAGTGAAAGCAAGCGGTACCGCCACTAGATTTTTATATTTTTGCGTTTGGTCTTAGTTATAGCGATTGCGTTAACAAAGAACAAGACTGTGGTGTAATCAAGATTTAGAATAATATGTCATTTGTGTCTTTTTGAGAAGCGCTTCAAGTGCTTGCAGTTTTCGGATTTTTAGTAAGCATTTGTTGAACATTTATAAAGATTTGGGTGGCGGCTAGCAAAATCGAAATTGACTTGTGATAGAAACCTTCAGTCTACCATAAAGGTAAATAACAGACATTTACTTAGACCTACTCCTTACTGATGAGTTATGGCACTTGCTGCGCCATGTCGTTTCATTTTTGAATTTTTATATGTAACAACTGATTTCAGTATGTAACATAAACAAATGCAATTAAATATGAGTAGTTTTTTTGATTGCTGTTTAAAATATATAAAATTTATTATGGGTACTTTATTTTTGAAGTCTTTAATATATTGTGATTATTTAAACACATATATTTTTATAAAATAAATATTTAAAATTTATTGAGCAATAAAATGAGTCCGTTCACTGAAAATTAATAATAATGAAATAACGAATTTAATATACACACAAATATTGAAAATTTTTATTTAAAAAAATGTATAATGTTAAATAAACAGTCAAAACAATAATTTAAAATAAATTTGGCAGTTAAATGAATATTAATATTGAACAAAGTTAACATTCATTTTACAAATAGGTTTACTCTTAAAATAACCAACCTTTTTCTGTTTTTGTAGATAATGAGATCGTTGGATGCTACGTTATTATGTTTGGTTCTCTTTTATTCATTTGGCGTTGAGTGCACTGGTTTTTAGTTGCATGGAAGAAGTTTTTATAGGATCACTTTTATTGTATTACTTAATTTAAATTCCGAAGTTTAACTGGAACCTGCATATTTAACGTAATGTACCCAAGCATGCACTCCCCTTTTACCCTTTACACCGCTGCAATGTCCAGCACTATCTTTTTTAAAATATTTTTCTTTCACTTATAGCTTACGTGTTTTCATTTCAATACATAGAAATTGTTCGTAACCTTTAACATTTGATCTTCGTTTCAACACACTATATTTAACCTTTATCGATTAACATGAGCTTATCGTCGATTAACTCACACACAAAGTCATTTGTTTTCTTCCACAGCAAATAATTCTGATAACACTTATTACACTCAATGTTAATTTTTATTTTTTAAAAGCTACAAATAAAACTTAACTAATAAACATAAGCAAAATGTGTGTCTTCCGACATCTCGTGTAAAACATTGACACGTATGAATAGTATAACTAAGAAAATGCCAACAGTTAATTGTAACGACATGTGTGTGATTTAAAGTGCATAGCGCTATCTAAGATGACAGCTTTAATGCTAATTAAATTAACTAATAAACATTTTTCTTACTTATTAATTAAACATATAATATTTCCTTGCTTTATCAAGCAAATCTCTATCAAATAATACCATTACTGGCATTTAGAATCTCCTAGTATATGATAAACAATTTTAATTTTACGTCTAATTCAAATAGAGACATTTATTATAAAATTTAATTGATCACTTTGATTTAATTACGAGCTTTCACTTATTTTTCCGCTGACGCTACCTTGCGTCGTTGATTGAAATATTGGTAAAGATAGTCAACCGCTTGTATTTGCCTGTATCACGGATGCAATTCACATATGCATGTTGGGTTGCGTTTTTGTTTACTTTTTTCACCTGTACTGAAGCGCTAAGTTATAATGTGTACGATTCTTGAAATAAAATAGTTCAATTTATTCCACCGTTGTAAAAATGGCGCAACATACAATCCGTAAAATTACTTTTGTCAATACAATGTTGCAACGTTTTCAAATATTTAGTAAACGTATTAACTAGTAATTAAAAGTGACGAATTTTTCATTTATGAATAATAAATACCATTGATGATACATATCTTGGATTTTAATGACAATGTTTTTTTAATAATTTACTAAAATACATGCGAAGCGTTATTTGTTAAAACAGTTTGGTTTGGTCGGGTGTTAGATAAATAAGAAACAATTATTTTACAAATTATGCTTGCACTTTATTTTCTAACTTGCAAATAATAATGTTGACATTTGTTTGTCATTTAATAACTTCTGTTAGGGAATAAAGTAGAACATACTGGGAGAAATACCACTAGAGTTCAGAAACGCAAAATTATTGGTTTTGGTATCTACTTGTTTTACGTGTTCAGTTGAAAAGGATTTTAAATAAAATTGGTTTTCAAATTTTCAATTCAAAAGGCAACAAGTTACCGTGTTTTTTAGGGAAAGTGGGTTCCACTAGACCTTCAAATTTAAATTCACTTGGTAATAAAACCTATTCCTATTACTTCTAAAAATAAAAGTACTAGATTTTAGCTTGAGGTGTGTTGGTCTCCCGACGCGGTGCGGATAATACGTGTATAATACACTATTCTTTTCTGTGACGAAATAAATGACGATTTAATATTGAAAATCATATTACAATAGAATTAGAAAATTATTGAGGGAAATTTGGTGTTAAAAATAGTACTCACTTTTTTCCCGAGGGAAAAAATAATTTGACGAAAAGTGACACTTTGTTATCTGTTAGTAGAGATAAAAGTTAGGATTTTACTCTTTGAAACTGTATCAAAATATCATGGTTTCGAATTAAAATAGTTTAATTAAAGTAAAAATAGCTCATTAATTATAAATATTGTTTCAAAAATTACAATTCCAACTGATCTAAAATAATAGTAATAAACAAATGTATTACGAGGAGTCTTCCGGATTATCGTTTATGAGTCACATTCCTTATCGGCTTAGTCAGAAATTCTACAATTGCATACTTTTAGCAACACCTTTAGTAAATGAGTAGGCTTGTTATAATATTGTTTAGATGCAAACAGTTGAGTACGTTAGATTGTAATATAAGAAAATTCAACATTCGTTCCAACATAAAAGGGATAGCGTTTCTATGTTAAAAATTTTAATTTCAATGACCAAAATTTAGAAATTTACTTGCGTAAGCCTAATAGATTTTAAAACATTTTCAACGGATAAACGATGTTAATGTAATAAATATATGAGTATGGAATTTTCAAAAGTATTTAAAGAAATTGTTTTTTTTGGGAGAACGTTTTTCAACGATTTCTTTACGAAATTAATACTTTTAAATCTGCAGGTTTTTTTTTCATAATAATAAACTTTATTCACATGTGTATGTATACAATCTTTGTACATATATGTGTTTGTCATGATGGTATAACCATTGTTATAAACCTTACGTAAGAAAGATACAAATAAATATTATTACATTGAACAATTAACAGACAATAGAAAAAAATATATAACAAAGGACACACATTTAATTAGTACGTCGACAAAAATCAATAAATTCTTGTATATTGTAGAACGCATGTTTTTGTTTGTTTGTCAACATTGACTCAATGCACCAATATTTCAATCAACGGCATGATGCATTGGCAACAATGTCGTGC
This sequence comes from Abscondita cerata, assembly GCA_030710515.1. Taxonomy (NCBI): domain Eukaryota; kingdom Metazoa; phylum Arthropoda; class Insecta; order Coleoptera; family Lampyridae; genus Abscondita; species Abscondita cerata. The sequence continues at coordinate 48,962 of JALBCR010000475.1, forward strand.
CTTAGCATAAACTATCAGCAAAATTACAGTTTTCTATTTCACATTTATCGGCAATACTGTTCTGTAAATTCTACAATACAATTGACGTATTTTCTTAGCACAAAGCGATACTACCGACCTCTGATGTTTAGAACAAATTTCGGGGTCGCATAATCCCGCAAGGTATTTGTTTTCGGTAATTAAAATGATAAAATTTAATTTTTAATTTGCGGGGTTTCACGCGCATTTGTCGAAAAATTATCAGTTTTCTGAAAGCAATTATTACGAATAATGACACAGAAACTTTCATTTTTGTAAAGGCAATATAATATATATTTAGAACTAAAAAGAGGGAGGTCGGTTGTTGGTACATTTAATCTTGTGTTCATTAATTAGAAAATGCATTTTTATGTTATTAGTTGACTCCAGACCTTTTTTAATTCATTTAATTGTAACTAAATAAAACAAAAAAATGAAAAAAATGTTTATTATTATAAAAAGTTGATATAGAGATACGACATTATTTTTATTAATATCAATTTTTTTTCTTATAAAATTTAAAGATTGCTCTTGAATAGTGCGTCAAAGTCATTTCAGATTCTAATAAACGACCGGGATTTTAAAATTGATCTAGTAAAATTTGAGTCAGTAACATTAATCGATTAAAACTTAATCCAGAAAGGAACATGCCCACATTAATTACTTGTTGTTGACAGCTTATCGCTTCTTCTTCGAAGCATTGCTTCCATAGAGTAGGAAAGTTTGGCCTTACACTTCCACGCTAGCTAGACGGGTTTAAAGTGGCTGTGATGTATTGTTACTATTCGCAAAGGTGCATTATGGTAACTGAGAATGACTACGTAACGTAAGCACGGTGAGAGCACACCTATTAGATGAATTCACAAAAATATTTTGACGTCTGCTGGATTCGAACCAGTAGCACCGGCGGTGGCCAGTTTACTAAACTAGCTCTAGTACCGCTAAGCTATGCTTTCACTAATTAATTATTTACGGTGTTAAACTATAATAAAAACGTAGGTGTTGACATATATAACTAGAATAGTCAATTAACGATATAGGTTCAACACGTACAATTAATATAAACTTTTGTAATATTCTCAGTAATTGATTATCAGTAATTTATTGGTAGATATTTTATAATTAAAAAAAACCGTTTACTTAACTCTGGAAACTACAATTTTTATATTAATACATTACAATACAATTGAAACATCAAAATCAATAGATGGTTAGACAAAGAAAAATGTACTGTCACTACTCCAGAGCATCATAATAAAAATTATGTTGACCAAACACAATAAATTTTCTCTAAATAAAAAAATATTAGTTTTTTTGTTAGTCATATTTAAGTGATCTATTTAATATCTAATTTTTCAACTAAAACAGCAGTTTAAAAAACTTCTATAATAATACTGAACTTTCTATTTAAACACGTTTTGGAATCTCGAAGTGTTACAATGAGAACTTCTCCAGTAGCTTGAAGTGAAGTTCGGACATAAAGTCGGCAGCTCTAGCAATGCCGAAAATCAGAGCAGTCTAGAAAATCAGGGAAAATTATTATTATTCTTTGTTTAACAAGCAAAACATAAATTCCTTCAGAGAATAAATATGTTTCGCCTACAGCTTCTAACAAAAACTTTTCAATTTGTTCGCGAGATAACACCTTCGATCTTTTTATATGGTCTCACATTTATTTGTTGGAGGTAAGCAATTAAACTACCAAACTTTTAACGTGCATGTTTACTTTTATTTGTAAATAGGAGTCTATCATCAAATAATGCAGCCAAAATGATTGTGGCAATAACTTGTTTGTAAACTATTAAAATAAAATGGATAATCGCAGACTTAACTTCTCGTCTAAATAGATGAGATTTGCCTTTTCTGTTACCTACCGCAAAATTTGTTTAAAATATTTTCAAGAACGTTATTAGACTATTCCATGTTTGTTAATAAAATATACAACTTACAACAACATACTCGTTGTCTATTTGACCCATTATGTCCGCTAGATTAGAATTTAAATTTTGTAGACCAAGTGCCTTTTTCAACTTTTGGCAAAAAGTGAGAATTAAAATTAAATTAAAAATATTTCATAATTGTTCATGCCTGTCTCTGTACTTACTCCTAAGTAATCCCGAAGACATTCGCAGATGTTATAGCTGTTAAGTTTTTTTAATAAAAGATAAATTGAACTGCACTGAAATTTGAAACTGGAACTACCTTAAACAAAAAACAAAAATATTAATTGCATGTTGTTACTTCAAATCTTTGTGTAATTACAATTTCATTTTTATCAGTGAGTATTAACTGAAAGCATGGCACATCACAGGAATTACGTTGATCAGGCTAGACGCCACCAAAATCTCGTATATATTAAATTGTTTTTCGTTCTTTCTATTTCCGATCGTCCTAGAGTCAAATTGTTTGCAAAAACTTTATTAAACAAATTTTGTTTTGGTTGTGCTTTAAGCTTTATCACTTTATTTTAATGATATCATTGTGAAATTTTTATTTGCAGGAATGTTGCATAGTACAATCCACAAATTATGGATAATTTAATTTAAATTCATGAATGGATATCTTAATGCAGGTATAAACTTTAATCTTTTCACGCACCTCATACTGACGCTGGCACAGTTTTTGTGTTCTTGCAGTTTGTCTTTGGTATTGACAAGGCAATTTAGAAGAATTTTGGTTATTTGTAACCATTACTAAGTAGAACCCAGGGTGATATTTCATCTTGATTACGATTATAACTTTTAGTTTGTTATCCCGTTTGTCTATTGGGGAAACCAAACAACAATCCTTACAACAATAGTGTTTTAGGTATCTTTTACTTGATTTTACCAAAACAACGGTCTAGCTGCATATAACATATACTTATTGTTTGACATAAAAATTTCAATTACCTAAAATCACAAGGTGTAGGACACCGACATCCCATAATGTACGTAAATGCGGAGTTAGCGCTCTAAACGTCTATGTTTAATTTTCGTATAACTGAAATTTTTACCATAAAACCCTTCTTCTTCTTTTTCAGCCACTTTCAATCTACTCCTGGACATAGGCCTCATCCAAGTTACGCCATCTTTCTCTGTCTCTTGCTACTGTCCACCATGTTTGATTTGATATATCGCATAGATCATCTGCCCAGCGTCTCTGTGGTTTTCCTCTGCTCCGGGTTGTTTCTTACTCTATCTTTCAAAGAGATTCCAAGCATACTTTCTATCCATATCCCTTTGTGTGACAGACAGGCTATTGGCTATGGCTCTTGTAATTGCAGTCGTTTCTAGGCCGTATGTCATCACTCGGAGAATGCATAATACACTTTTTGTTTTAAGTTTATAGGGGTTTTTTGGATTTTTAGAATATAGCCTAGTTTACCGAATGCGGTCCGATGCGCCTTTTTGCTTCTGCCCCTTGATTTGCAGTTCCCAACTTAACTTTATGTCCAAGATGAGATATACTCTTCAACATCAACCAGTATCTGGCCTTGTATTTCTATGTTTCCTGGCTTGGGGGTTATTAACTTGGTCTTCTTTAAATTCATTTTCAGCCCGACCATAAATGATTTTTTATTTAGCTCTTTAAAATTTTTTGTAATTCTCTATTGAGCTTGCCACAACAACTCCATCATGTGCAAAGCGTATGTGACTCAAATACTTTTCGTCAATTATAATGCCAGTTTTTTCCCAGCATAGTTTTTTAAACACGTCTTCCAGAGCGGCAGTAAACAATTTTGCAGAGATAGGATCCCCTTGTCGTACACCTTTTTATTGGTATTTTGTCTGTGCTGACTTCATCATCAATTTTTACGTTCATTGTGGAATTTTTATCAATGTTTTTTAATAAATTCGTGTATCTGGAGTCAACTCTTGCATTATTTAGTGATTCCAAGAATGCACAGGTTTCAATGGAGTCAAATGTCTTCTTGTAATCAACGAAGGCCAAGTACAGGGGTATGTTATATTCCGTGCATTTTCTATTAGATGATGTATTGCTTGCAGGTGGTCAGTGGTGCTGAATCCTTTTCTAAATCCTGCTTGCTCCACAGACTGATAAAAGTCTAGTTTGTTGGTGAGGCGGAGCCTTATTGTATTTTCAATTTTTTTGGGTCGCTTTCAACTCTGTTTTATCCACGTCGAGTATCTCTTCAGACCCAACATTTAAAATCGTGCGATTTTTCAAATCGTTTGGCTTCGGCTTAGTTGAACTGTACAGTTTCGTGTAATAGGTCTCAACTACGGCTGCTAAATCGGCTTTTGTCGTAACAATTTGCCCGCTTTCGTCTTTTATTTTTGTGATTACTTGCTTGCCACGGCTAAGTTTCGAACAAAGAACTTTCATAGAGCAATTCTTCTTTAATAGTGTCATTTATCACCTTGGTGTTGTGGTTTTTTACATCTTTCCTTAATTTCCTTTTTATGACTTTACTTAGTTTTTGATGTGCTTCAGAACCTTTGTTTAGTTTACGCTTTTTTCAATTAGCACTTGCGTTTCTTGGCTGATCTTGTGGACTTGCTTTTTTAGATCTTGCACACACTGTTTTAGTCGCTGTATGAATAGCCTGTGATACCGTTAAGCATAAATGGTCCAGATCCATAGATTCAGCATCTATGCCTTGTAACTTCCTGTCGATCGTTTCTTGGTAAAGTGATTTCTGAGAGATAAGTAGGAATTTTTTTTTATTTACAAGTGTTCACCTCTAAAGTAGTATTTATCTGAATTTGAGCTCTAACCATGCGATGGTCACTGCCAGTGTCGAAGCAGTTAAGGACACTTACATTCTCACACACATTTCTTTTTAGACGTACATATGTAGTCTATTTTGTTTTTGACGCGACCATTTGGGCTTATCCAGGTCTATTTTACGTTGTTGTGTTTTTGTAGAAGGAATTCATACAGAACAAGTTCTCACTGGCAATAAAATTTACAAGAAGTTGGCCTCTAGAGTTTCTTTCTCCTAGTCCGAAATTTTCAATATTTGGAGGGTCACAATCTTCCTTTTACCTACTCTTCCGTTGAAGTCTCTTGTTAGTAAAAATTAGTTGTCTCAGCACGAATAGCTGTTGTTATGTTCTCGTAGAATTGTTCTATCTCTTGATGATCAGAGGTACTTGTTGGGGCGTATCCATGTATAATTTGCAAGTTATATCTCTTATTTACCCTTATGACTGCATATATTACACGATTTGATATAGCTCTTGTCTTAACAACTCTGCCTTTAATTTTTTGTGAAAGATAAAGCAACTTCCTTAGATGTGACTCAGTGTCAGAGTTTTTCTGATACAAAAGGTTACCAGACTTGAGAAGTGTTGTATTTTCTCCGGGCAGTCTTGCCTTATATACACTCACTATGCTCCACTTTATATATTCTAGCTTTGTTTCAAGATGCACTAAATATTCTTCTTTACTCATGGTTCTCAGGTTATAAGTAGCTATAAATATTTTTGCTTATTATTTTTGTTTAGTATTTAAATTTTTGCCTCTCCCAGAATTCTTGAGGCAGACAGACGAGTCAGTGCAACCCGACTGATTTTTAATGGGTTTTTTGGAACATTTAACTATCTACATTACCAATTTATCTCAGGGTGGTTTCAAAGTTGGTATGCGTATTTTTTTCTTCGGTTAAACTGCTTTTATAGATTGTAACAACAATATTAGAATGTATTCACTGAATTAAATTTTAAACGACTATACTTCTTACAATTTCTCCTGGGTCATCTTCCTACACCCGACCCAAAAACTTGCTTTTGTTATTATTTGGAAGAAAGTTAAGGACAATGTGTTTCATTGGAAAATACAACGACAGTTTCTATAGTGAAATATTGTTATATAATAATAATAATAATAATATCTATATTTTATTTGAGTTGCTTGGGTTAATACTTTCCTTGTTAATACACTTGTGGGTCTAAAATTAAAAAGTTTTGATAAGTTGAATAAAACACTCATAATAAAAATTCCTAAATAGAAATTCAAATGAATAACATGAAAGGAAAAATGCAAAACCACTAAGTCTTGAACTAATAAATAAAATTATTCTTATGTAACAAGCAATTGAAATTGGAGATAACACAAGCAACATCTCGAGAAATTCTTCTTCTATATCAATTTGTAGTTTGTGTTATTTAAATATAATGCAGTCATATCAAACAAATCACGTGTATTTATTATTTACTGTTATTTTGAACAAAACTGTAATAAAAACTACAAATAATGTTGCATGTCAATGATAATAATCATTAAATATTTAATACTATTTTGACAAACAGTTCCGTATGTCCTCATTTTATCAAAAATAAAATTGTATATAATTCGGTAATCTTTAATTATGATTGATTAGATTTTACTATAAAATATTAACATTAACGATATTATACTTCGTTTAATTCCAAGGCGAACCTGATGTAAATAAACACTAATGCGTGATCATCACGTGTATTGTAGTTTCCTTGCACCGGATTATTATACATAGCTCTTGCAGGAACAATGATTTTGATTCAAAACGTAACATAGATAATATAGCTTAGCGGGAAGGGGTGTGGTTTGCAAGATAATTTGCATTCCAGCTCCTGTTCACCGGAAGTTTGTCCTGGAGAGTACTTTCTAATGGATTTATCTTCAGAAAGTACTTCACAAATCTGTAAAGTTAACACTACCTGCAACAAAAACAGAATCAAACGTAAATTAAAAGGCTTTTTACTAAATAACATTAACAAGATCTATTGCATTTAAACTCCATAAAAACTACCAAATAAACTGGAAAACTACCGGTTTGACATTAGTAAACCGATCTAGTTGATCACATTCTCATTCATAGACACTTAACTAATTACATTAACTGATATATGTATCACATTCTTATAAATTAAAACGAATCAGATCAAATCTGATCTTGAAGGTGTTAAATTAAAAGATTAAATTTACCCTCACGAAATGTCCACTTAATGAATGATAACGCGCCAAACGCTAATATAAGTAATTTTCATTCAAAGAAATAAAGCATGAGTGTAACTACAAGGTCGTTAGGGTGACGGAAACGAGGGTGTATTTTGGAAGACAATGCGATGCAATTAAAGATGAAAAGATCGAATCAAAATAATTGTTTCTGATAAGCGCCAAAATTGAAAGGTCGTTATAATAAATTATTATTAGTAAACGTCAGAAACTTGCTTGTCGTTACAATAAATTCTTCTTGATAAAAACCTACACTGAGTAGAAGAATTTATTTGTAGTACAGGAAGCTTTATCAAAAAAAAAAACGCATTACGCAAAAACTGACTGAAACTTAAATTTCCAATAACTTCAAAAACTATTTATTTCGATATGAAGAAATTCTATTATTCGCAATTGCTAAGCGAGCAGACCACAAAGCCGACATTTCTGAGAGATCTTAACGCAAATTTCATTAAGAAAAATATAGTGATACAGCAGAAATTTTGTCTCAAGGTAAAACCAACAAACTGTATCTTCTACAATGAGAGATAAGGAAATCCAGCAAAATCCAACCAAAACAAAACAAACAAACAATATTTCCGTTTGACGGAACTTCAACTCAATTTAAATATGCGCAATACAAACTTATCGAGTATATTGAAAGAGAAAATTCTAACGAAAATTACAGCTTGTTCTAAAGTGTATTTCTATCAAGTACGATTCTGCTTATCCTGTTTACGTGAACTACGCATGCGTTTGTTAATCTCCAATTTGTGTTGAAAGCGTTGATTGAAATATTGGTAAAGATAGTCAACCTTATGGGATTATGCGACCCCGAAATTTGTTCTAAACATCAGAGGTCGGTAGTATCGCTTTGTGCTAAGAAAATACGTCAATTGTATTGTAGAATTTACAGAACAGTATTGCCGATAAATGTGAAATAGAAAACTGTAATTTTGCTGATAGTTTATGCTAAGGCACGACATTGTTGCCAATGCATCATGCCGTTGATTGAAATATTGGTGCATTGAGTCAATGTTGACAAACAAACAAAAACATGCGTTCTACAATATACAAGAATTTATTGATTTTTGTCGACGTACTAATTAAATGTGTGTCCTTTGTTATATATTTTTTTTCTATTGTCTGTTAATTGTTCAATGTAATAATATTTATTTGTATCTTTCTTACGTAAGGTTATAACAATGGTTATACCATCATGACAAACACATATATGTACAAAGATTGTATACATACACATGTGAATAAAGTTTATTATTATGAAAAAACCTGCAGATTTAAAAGTATTAATTTCGTAAAGAAATCGTTGAAAAACGTTCTCCCAAAAAAACAATTTCTTTAAATACTTTTGAAAATTCCATACTCATATATTTATTACATTAACATCGTTTATCCGTTGAAAATGTTTTAAAATCTATTAGGCTTACGCAAGTAAATTTCTAAATTTTGGTCATTGAAATTAAAATTTTTTAACATAGAAACGCTATCCCTTTTTATGTTGGAACGAATGTTGAATTTTCTTATATTACAATCTAACGTACTCAACTGTTTGCATCTAAACAATATTATAACAAGCCTACTCATTTACTAAAGGTGTTGCTAAAAGTATGCAATTGTAGAATTTCTGACTAAGCCGATAAGGAATGTGACTCATAAACGATAATCCGAAGACTCCTCGTAATACATTTGTCTCAACAGCAGTGTGAATTCATGGTTCAGAGAATGCGACACTCATAAACTGTTAATTATCGATCAGTTGGTTAAAATAAAACTATATCGAACCTTAAAGTGGGAGGCTAATAAACATATTTCTAATAGCTATAATTACAGTGATGTCACAAAACCACACCGTAAAATAAGAATATTATCTGCATAAATAAGTGTAAATGTTTGGATATGTTTTATGTATAGCATTGTATTAGGTACGTTATTATTTATGTGTAAATTGTTTGTAAATTATTACTATTATTTTAGATCAGTTGGAATTGTAATTTTTGAAACAATGTTTATAATTAATGAGCTATTTTTACTTTAATTAAACTATTTTAATTCGAAACCATGATATTTTGATACAGTTTCAAAGAGTAAAATCCTAACTTTTTATCTCTACTAACAGATAACAAAGTGTCACTTTGTAAATTATTTTTTTCCTCGGGAAAAAAGTGAGTACTATTTTTAACACCAAATTTCCTCAATAATTTTCTAATTCTATTGTAATATGATTTTTCAATATTAAATCGTCATTTATTTCGTCACAGAAAAGAATAGTGTATTATACACGTATTATCCGCACCGCGTCGGGAGACAACACACCTCAAGCTAAAATCTAGTACTTTTATTTTTAGAAGTAATAGGAATAGGTTTTATTACCAAGTGAATTTAAATTTGAAGGTCTAGTGGAACCCACTTTCCTAAAAAACACGGTAACTTGTTGCCTTTTGAATTGAAAAATTTGAAAACCAATTTTTATTTAAAATCCTTTTCAACTGAACACGTAAAACAAGTAGATACAAAAACCAATAATTTTGCGTTTCTGAACTCTAGTGGTATTTCTCCCAGTATGTTCTACTTTATTCCTAACGAAGTTATTAAATGACAAACAAATGTCAACATTATTATTTGCAAGTTAAAAATAAAGTGCAAGCATAATTTGTAAAATAATTGTTTCTTATTTATCTAACACCGACCAAACCAAACTGTTTTAACAAATAACGCTTCGCATGTATTTTAGTAAATTATTAAAAAACATTGTCATTAAAATCCAAGATATGTATCATCAATGGTATTATTCATAAATGAAAAATTCGTCACTTTTAATTACTAGTTAATACGTTTACTAAATATTTGAAAACGTTGCAACATTGTATTGACAAAAGTAAATTTTACGGATTGTATGTTGCGCCATTTTTACAACGGTGGAATAAATTGAACTATTCTATTTCAAGAATCGTACACATTATAACTTAGCGCTTCAGTACAGGTGAAAAAAGTAAACAAAAAACGCAACCCAACATGCATATGTGAATTGCATCCGTGATACAAGCAAATACAAGCGGTTGACTATCTTTACCAATATTTCAATCAACGTTGAAAGTGAATGCAATATGCAAAATTTTACCTGGATATACAGAATGTCCCAGAATACGTGTAACAGACGAAAATTGCAGATTTTTCTGAGAAATATATAAATGTAGTTGAATGACAAAAAGGATCTACATGAAATAAAGTTTATTTATAAAGATTTTAGTTTGACCAATCGTGAACAACTTTTAAATAATTCTGTAGGTATAAGTTGATGTTGCTTGGTAATACCCCAAAAATAACTGCCCTTCCGATTGGTTAAAATTTCAATTTTAAGTTCTCTGATTTGTTAACAAATTGGTAACGGCTTTTCAACATTTAATTACATTTTATGCAACTAGGTATTTCTTCCTTTACATGTAAAGTCCTGGCTTCGTTATTTCATACACTGTTTAATAGTATATTACATAACCGAGGCAGAAAGTTTTATATTCCAGTCGAGAGAATTATAGTTTACCGAGAGGCGCAGCCTCGAGGTAAACTATTTCTCGAGACTCGGGAATAGAACTTTGCCGAGGTTTGTATACTATTTTATTCACAATCATTAATTTTTTTCAAAATCTTAAAAAAATTAATTACTGTTACTTATCATAATGCCATGACTTGACATCAATTTTTAAAAAGCAGGCGATGGAAACAGCCATATTGTAATGCAATCAAATTTTATTTGTCGCGTTATTTTAATAATGTCTGAATCAGCGAATTTATACATTGTACTCCTCCAGAATTACGCGAAGCGGCCGAAAGCGTGGAAAAAAGCTTGCTTCCAGAAAAAGTAAGGAGAGATACATGAATTAGTTTATCGTATGTTTAAAGATTGGTGCAAGAATAAAACAGTACATAACGTTTCGGAAAATGTCGTGCTAGCGTACTTTGGGGAGTTAGCTAAAGTTAAAAACCTTCTACTTTATGGGCGACTTACTCTATGTTGCGAAAAACATTAAATATAAACGAAAATATTGATCTGTCGCGATTTTCAAAACTACAGGCGTATTTAAAAAAAAAACGTTGGATACTTAGCTAAAAAATCGAGCGTCTTCACAGCTACTGATATTAATACATTTTTAAATGACGCACCAAAAGAATTTCTTCCACAAAAAGTAACTTTCATTTATTGAATGCAACTACATGCTAATATATAAATTTTAGGTTGCTCTAATAATTGGTGTATCTGGTGCTTGTCGCAGTGATGAGCTTTACAAAATGAAGGTTACAGACATCAGTTTCCTAGAAGATAAAGTTTGTATTACGATTCCGAATACTAAAACCTATCAACCTCGTTCATTTGTTCTTACCAATCCTCAATGGATTGCAATGTTAGTCGAATACATTGGTCTTCGAGAAAATGTTATAAATGAGAAGTTGTTTATGCAGCTGCGATTTGGCAAAATTACAAACAACCATTTGGGCATAATTTATTGGATCATTTCCTAAAAAATTGCAGCTCACCTAAAATTAAATAATATAGAAGCATACACGGGGCATTGTTTTCGTAGAACGGCTGCTACACTACTTGCCGATAATGGTGGAGACGTGATACAATTAAAGAGGCTGGGAGGGTGGAAGTCTAGTGCGGTGGCTGAAAGCTATGTTGACAAATCGTTAGATGGACAAATTCAAGTAGCACAAATGTTATCTACGCAACGTACCTCAACTTGCACCAATCCCCATTATCACAGCAGGAGACATATACAACAAATCTTTTCTCACTGTCACAACCGGGGCCTTCTACTTCATCCAGTGTTGATTCACAGTCGGCACACTTTAATATAACAAAGGAGGAAATGAAAGGATGTTTAAATGTGAACATAAACACTTACGGTAATTCTAATGTAACTATTAATTTTTCAAAATAAGATAATTTGTGTTTTATTATACCGCTTATCTTGCTCTATTTCCATTTGCGTTGTAATCGAGACTATGACTACCTCAACAATAAGATAGCCCTCTATAATCGAGGTTAGGTATACACTCCTCCGTGTAAACAAACCTTGCAATTTTATGGAAGTAAGTAATTAAAAGATTTATGTGCTTATTTATTTAAGCAAATGGTTCCATAATATCATTAGTAATTACGTCTTAATTTAAATTGCTGTGGTGTCAAAACAATGTGTATATTAGTTGTTTGTCGTGGTAAATCATGAGTTACTCTGCTGAAACTACGGATAGCAGTAGTTGAATGACCTTCTTGAACAGATCTATATACTAGTAGTAACTAATGCACCACACAGCAATACGTAACTGAACGAAGTACACAACA